>BMAO01016075.1:0-159760 GCA_019973975.1 Trichonephila clavata | reverse complement strand
AAAAGTTTCAATTCAAAAAAAGAAATTTCATAAAACTAAAAAGATATATTTTGTAATCCGTTTATCATTTTCATATATAAGATATTGTTACGAATTTTGTATAAAACAATGTAAATAATTTGTATTTGGATGAGCAATGCCTTTATATTACTCTGTGCTATATTTATTTCATGTTAAAATTGTAATATTCACAAGCAACGCCGTCCCTTACGTTATAATGGCGAATCAATGGGAATTTGGCGAAATATTGGCAATAGAGCCAAGTTGGCGAGTTCGGGACCCTCTGGATTCTTCTAGAAATTTGTTGAGAAATCCACTAATTTCACAATCTATGACGCGAGCGCAACTTTCTGGAAGTTGTTGTGTTGTTGTTAACAACAGTTAGTCTGGTTTCAACCAGCGAATAGCGAATCTGGTTTTGACTAGCGATTAGTAAACTTGCCTTGACCGTGATTAGCTTGGCTGTGCTTGTGAATAAGCTTATATATACGTGTATTTTAGATACTGATAATTGTGTCTAAGTGCTGTTGAAGGTGTGAAATCCTTCTGATATTTATTCTGCAAATTTTGCTGCTGAATCCTGTATTCTTATAAGGATTGATTTACATCAATAAATACTCATCGCTCTTAAGGAACTGTCTTGTTTACGACGGATTTGGCATAAAATCCTCGAACCCCGATCTACGTAGTACTATATTTTATTTTTTTCCCTTTGAAATTTGTTCTGATGTAGTCTCACTAAGGTCACTATATTGTGAAAACCCTTTTGGAAGTGCAATTCTTTGACCAATGAGTCATTTTATCCAAGGCAAAAGATTCTTCAGTTTCTTCATTATTGTTCTTGAGATTCATTTTTAATTAGTTCCTCATTTTGAGAATTATTTCTTTAATCCTTTAAAAAAAGAAACTAAATTAATAATTATATATTAAGTATATAAAAATAATATTTAATTATTATTAATATATAATTAAAATAAATAAAAATTAAATTAGAATACAAATTTTTTTTTTAATTTTGCCTAAAAACCTAAATAATGAAAGAAAAAAAAACCAGTTAATTTTTGAAATAAATTTATCCACCCAATTATAAAAGAGAGAAAAAACTAAAAATGTAATCTGAAATTATGCTAAATTTGTCGAGGGTCAAACGTCCTCTCGTAGGTGTGGTGTGTTATAGTTTGCAGATGACCAGCTCAGATATCGTCTTCGTCACTTGAACATGGTTCAAAATGTCGAATTCCGTCCTTAAAGCTAAGTAGCTGAATAGTGCAACGCGTTAATATTCACTCACTAACTGGCCGCGATAGCCTAATGACCATGGCCACGAATTTGTAGCGGGCGGTGTCGAATCACGCATTCGAATCCCAGTACCATTGAAGACCCCGCCATGTAGAAGTTCTAATGTACATTAAATCAGTTGTGGGGCTAACAATCCCTTGTTGGTATGGAGTGAGTGAGTGAATATTGACGGCACGCTGTTCAGCTACAAAATGGCATTGGGTGACAGATCTCGTCATTTCGAACAATGGTCAAGTGACGAGAACGACACCTGAGCTGGTACTCCCCTCTCCTAACTACCACACCACACCAACGGGAGAATGTTTGAGCTCTCGACAGATTTATTGTGCATCGCTCCCATACATGGCGGGTTTTTAGTGGTACTGGGCTCGAACTCATGACATGCCTGCCATGATTCGATACCTTGACCACTTCGCTACCACGGCCTCGCCCCCCTAGGGAGCGTACCCTCACAGTTTGAGAAACGCTAGTCTAGAAATAAATTAATATATGTAAATATATGTATTTTCAGTAAATTAATATATGTATATATTTTTAATTAATCTTTTATTTTCGACTTTTCGATATCCTCGCGCCCCCCTTGTAGGGTTATCTCGCCTCCCCCTAGGGTGCATGAGTGAGTGAATATTAACGTCGCACTGTTCAGCTACACGAGGGCTTTTGGCGACGGACCTCGTAATTTTGAACCAAGGTCAAGTGACGAGGACGACACCTGAGCAGATATCCCCTCTCCTAACTACCACACCACACCAGTGGGAGGACGCTTGAGCTCTCGACAGATTTAACGTGCATCGCTCCCCTACATGGTGGGTCTTCAGCGGTACTGGACTCGAACTCATGACACGCTAGCCACGAGTCCGTTACATTGACCACTAGGTTGCCAGGGCCTCCACGTTGGTGAGGAAGTTATAAGATTGGGGTTCCAACTCCAGTGTCGTCCTAGTCACGTGACCGTGATTTTAAATTACGAGGTTCCTCTCCAGCTGTCTTCGTTATGCTTTAAAGTGAAACGTTAATCAAAAATTAAATTAAATTAAATTAAATTTTAAGGAATTATATTACAAAATTAAATGTAGATAAACCCACCCGGGTTATCTTACCAATGCATTATTGGTGTCATAGTATACGCTCGGAGAGTTATCTTACCTTTCAATAAAGCAGGAAGAATCAAACCTCTTTGATTCGATTTTCGTTCGAATGTACGTTTTTGTCTGAGGTAGCCAAGTAGTCATGGTCACAAGCTCATGACTAATGCTGCAGAGTCACGGGTTCGACACCAAGTACCACTGAAGACCCTCCGTGTAGAGGGACTGATGCACGTTAAATCAGTCGTGGTACGAAGTACACCTGTTGGCGTGGCATGAAACTTAGGAGAGCACGATGCTAGTCCTTGAATCATCCTCGTCATTTGACCCTGGCTTAAAATTATGAAGTCTTTCGCTAATCCGCTTTCTTTCTTTGTTCTTTAAAAAATGGTAGAGGAGATGTCAAAAAATATAATCCTCCTTCCGGTGCTGAATCATGTATCATTTTTCTTTAAACTGAAGCACAGTTAAGAGAAAAAATATTGACAGGAAGTGGTGGCGTCAACTGAAAATATGATTCGGAAAAAACATTTTATTATCGTTATTGTTATTATTATTTGTTTCCTGTCTTTTTTTCTTTTGGTCTTTATGGCGCATTTGTTTTTGAATATTTTTATTATTTTTTATGTATTTATAAGAAAGTTGAATTATGTATATTCTTTCTTCCATCTCTTAAAACCCTTTTGTTTTATTTTTTATAATTATATTTCCTTTGTATATTTTTTTGTTCACGTACAGTATGTACAGTAACCTTTAAATTTGTTATTTTACTGCATTCTGCTGCTTAAAAAATGTAAACTGATTTTTTTCCATAAAGACTGGACGTGGGGTTGGTTGTCTGCCGAAGAAACGGCTTGTAGCTCTAAACCCTCTGTTGTGAATTATGGATAGGGTTATCAGAGTGGGTGGAGCGCGGTGACACCCCGCTCAGAACCCACGGGGTCTACCTCGATAGAAACCATATGTAACGGATTCTGTCTCAGATTACCACACCGTATCAACGAGAGGACTGAGCTTGATAGATTTAACGTACACTGGTGTGCAAAAATTAAGGACGAAGTCGAAAAAATACCATATCAGCTGAACGAAGAGGCAGAGCGGACAGAAAGACCAATCAGGAGATTAAGTGAGGTGATGTATGGTAGCGCATGCGCAGATAGGCAGGTAGACGTAATGGGGGAGTGTCTGAGTAGTAAAGCATGTTGTCGGTGTAAGATTAGTATTTCTGGCAAAGAGATTGCACACCGTATAGCAGTTAAAATCACACCGAGTTGCTGCCTCATCGAGAAATGGCGAATAATCAATCTGTTAGACGACATCTGGATGCTTTTACCCGAGGTCGAATCATTGGGAAGTTGGAGGAAGGTCGCAGTGTGACAAGTGTGGCTGCACAGAGTTCGGAATTGCTCACAGCATCGTTTCACGACTTTGGAGACAATTTCAAACTACAGGAACAGCTATCCGGGGGTTCAGTAGTGGTCGTCCACGAGGAACCACACCCGCAGATGACCGGTATATTGCCTTACAGGCCAGAAGAAACAGGCGGCAGACAGCGGGAGAAATCGCTAGACACACGACACAGGCGACTGGACGACCGATATCGCGTTTTACCGTGGCCAGAAGACTGCAGGGTGGTGGTCTGTTTGCACGACGCCCTGTACGGTGTATACCTCTAACTCCGGCCCATCGCAGAAGGCGTTCTCTGTGGTGCCGGGAACACCGGAATTGGAGAAACAATGAATGGGGACGAGTACTCTTTACAGATGAGAGCAGATTCAGTCTGAGTAGCGATTCTCATCGCATACTCATCTGGAGAGAGCGGGGAAGCCGCAATCATCCCTCGAACATCATTGAAAAGGACAGGTATGGAGGTGGCGGAGTTCTCGTTTGGGGAGGCATCATGCTTGGTAGTCGTACAGACCTTCACATCTTCGACGCAGGTTCAATCAACGGGACCCGTTATTGTAACGAGATTTTTCTTCCATATGTGCGTCTTTTTAGAGGCGCTATGGGTCCGCAGTTCCTTTTCATGGACGACAATGCACCATGTCATCGCACAATAGCTGCCGAACAGCTCTTAGACAGTGAGGATATTGAACGTATGGATTGGCCGGCACGATCTCCGGATCTCAATCCCATCGAGCATGTATGGGATTTTCTAGGCAGACGCTTGGCAGCTCGTACCTTACCATCAGTAACGATTCCGGAGCTTCGATTGGAGCTGCAAGACGAATGGGCAGCAATGCCTCAACAACTCATTGACACCCTCATTCTCAGCATGGGCAGACGCTGTGAAACCTGCCTAGCAGTCAGGGGAGATCATATCCCCGGATATTTCTTTCTGGACACCCATCACAGGGATGTTTCTGCCTTCAGTCGCATTGCGCTCCATGCTACTTTTTCAATAAAGCTTCTTTTTATCCCTCTGATTTCTCTTTTAGTAAGTGTTGCTTACATTACTCATGTCCTTACGTATTGGGGATCTTACGGTATTAAATGTGTTGATTTGGAATGCTTTTGTACAAAGTTATATTGAAAAAACTGTCTCGTCCTTAATTTTTGCACACCAGTGTACATCGGCTTCCTCTACACGGCGGATCTTTAGTGGTGCCAGGACTTGAACCCGAGAAGTGCCACTTACAAGTTCGTGACCATAATTACTAGGCTACAGCGGCCACACTTGACTTTGAGAACTTGCAACAATACGAACATTGAACAAATGCTAAAAATTATTTTATTAGTTAATTTTAAAGCTTCTTTGTCAAAACATTTTGCTATTAAGACTACTGCGATGTTTAAGAATTTACTTTTTTTGTTTGTTTATTTATAAAAAATCTGACTATTTATTTCCAATTTTATATTTTCTTGCTTTTAGGTATAAAGGAAAGAAAGAGTTGAGTTCGGAAGATGTCAAAATAAAAAGCGAAGGTTCCAATCATAGCTTAGTTATTGATGAAACTACCTTGGAAGATAGTGGAACTTACATTTGCAAAGCTAAGAACAAAGTTGGCGAAGCGACTCAACAAGCTACCGTAACCGTAAAATGTAAAGTATTTTTACGTTCAATACTTAAATTAGCAACCATGGTATAGTTATATCTAAACCAGTTTTCAAATTTTTTTCCAGTTTTGACCCAATTTTCAATAATAATATTCATCGCTCCCCCCCCTCATACAATAACATTTTATTGAATGCAATAAAAATGTATTTTAACGCTAAAGCTACAGTATGACTTTAATTATAAACCACACAAATTATCAAGATAAGCAATGAATTTTGTATCTGACAAGCCCATGGGAGGCACTAGTAATTATTTAACTTGTTTTTAATTTAATATTGATAGATTAATTATCAAAAACATTGGGCAGTACTGATACATTTATAAGTATATTGTATCAGTGTAAATGTGTATTTAATTTTTATTATGTTAGAATTATTTTGTTTTGCTTCCCCTTTCAGTAAATTAATACATAATTTATATATATATATATAAATCTTTTATTTTCGACTTTTTGATAAGCTCGCGCCTCACAGTTTGAGAAACGCTGATCTAAACGTAAAATCCCGTTATATTTTCTTTCAGTTGTTTTCACATAGTTTTTACATTACTTCGAAAGAAATTTAGTAATTTTGCTTGTATTTAACAAAGAACATAAAAACTGTAATTTTTTATAGTAAAATTCACAACGAGTGATACGTTGCGTATATAATAATTGTAATTCAAATAAAATTTGAAGAAAAATACAGATATTGTGATTTATTATTGTCTTTAACAGTTATTTAATCTTAAAATAAGAGTTACTATAAATCTTAAAATAAATTTATTTGAAAAATTTGTTACTTAACTTGCTTAAGAAATACTTTCTGGGAGCATGAAACGTAATCTCCTGTAGAAAATGCATGTTTATGAAGTCATATTTGAATTTTACAGCCAGGAAAGATACTCAGGCTCCTATGTTCATAACACACTTGTACGATCAAACCATTGTGGTTGACGATTCCGGGCGACTGGAAGCAAAAATTACTGGAAAACCCGATCCAGAAGTGACATGGTAAAGTTCTTATATATTTTAATATACTTCCTTATGTTAATCAGAAATTATTGACTTCAAGAAATATTAGTCTAGTGAGTGTTTATCGATGTCTTTTTAATGTTTAACATTAAATATCTTATTTTTGATTGATTTTAAGAAAAAGAAGTTTTTCCAAAGCCGTTACATTAATAAATGTTTTTGCATAATAAATAGTCAATTACCATTCATTATACTCTGTATATATATACGAGAGTCCTTCAGATAGTAAAGAACGATTTCGCCCCATGCCTCAACCTTACTCTGAACGCATGCGCTCCAGTTACCTAAATCTCTCGCTTCAAAGCGAGGAACGGTTGGCAGCCGAACAATCCTGTGTGTCTGTTTTATTTTTTTTTGTAGCCTTTCAAACTGATTGCGTCCTTTGGAAATCACTCCAAATGTGAAGGAGGTAGTATCATTCGTTTTCTAAATGCCCAAAATATTCGGCTTATCAAAACTGTTCAACGACTTACGCGTGCCATCAAAACAAGAGACATGGAATGTTGTCTTCGAACAAATTTTGCATTATGACAAAAAGAAGACTCGTACATCAGCACGGACAAAGTGAGAACTTCAACATCTTTAGTGAGAAATTTTTGATAATCCTCTTTACAGCCATTTGACATCAAGTGATTTTCGCCTATTTTCGGTACAAAAAGGAATATTTCAGCGGAAAACCAATTCGCAAATTTTTAAAACTTCAAACAAGAAGTGATATCCTGGCTCAGATTTTTGTGGATCGAAAATTATAACATCGAAATTAAAAGATTGGTCCCTCATTACAATATAACTGCCTTGTCAACTGTGAGGACTACATTAAAAATATTGTAAGGTATTGTGACTTTGTAAATGTTTTTTTGTTGTTGTTGTTTTGTTGATATGTTTCCTGTTTTATTCAGCTCTGCCGAAACATTCTATACTTTCTGGACGACCCTCATGTATATGTACCGTACAATCCGGCGTATAACGCGTACTTTGAGTACAAAAAATATGATCGAAATTTACGGGTACGCTTTACACGCCGGGTATAGAAATGAGAGCTTCAAAAATAAAATTAAATATTATTCTTAATAAAAAAAAATTTATGTACAATGTTTTTATAACCATTTTCAAGCATTGTCATCCACTTCTAAGCTATAGTTCAAATTTGAAGTATCTAGTTCATCGGAAAGTTAGTTTAAAATCAATTACAAAATTCCACCCAGACGGACATACAAGAAAGCGAATTAATAAAAAAACATGGTAACCTTGACCCCAAAGCCACAAAATTGAATACGTAGACGCAACTCGACCCGTGCTATCGACAGGTTGTCTTTGTTCGTGTAAGTTCCGGAGTTCCCTGTTGAAATCGGGGCTCACCTCTTCGGGGGCCCGGATTCAAGACTAGAACTTCTTTTTTTCGCATTTTCATGCATTGTCATCCACTTCTGAGCTATGGTCCAAATTTCAAGTCTCTGGCTCATTGGGAAGTTAGTTTAAAATCAATTACGAAATTCCACCCGGACAGACATACAAGCCTCTTCGGGGGTCCGGGTTCAAGACTAGAACTTCTTTTTTTCACATTTTCATGCATTGTCATCTACTTCTGAGCAATGGTCCAAATTTCAAGTCTCTGACTCATCGGGAAGTTAGTTTAAAAACAATTACACACGGACAGAGAAGAAAGCGAGTTAATAAAAACATGGTAAAAATAGATGAGCATAAAAAATTAGACTCCTATATAGAGCAAAATACTGTTTATTTAAAAGAAATGACATGCCTAATGATTTTAAAGGGTTGTTTTAGAAGCATACTGTATTTTTTTCAAAAATCTGGGATAATACCTGGAATAAAGCTTGGGAGTATGGATGCACTGGGGGCTAGTAAGATAAATGATATTACTTTAAGTTACATGCAATTTTAATACATTTCTATAATTTAAACAATTTTTAAAAAATACTCTCAACAGGTATCGGGAAGAAGAAGAGCTGAAAGCCAATGAAAAGACAATCATCAAGAGTGAAGCAGAGAGTAACACATACACCCTGACCCTGAGGGATCTGAAAATAGAAGACACTGCCAAATATACGTGCAAAGCCGTCAATAAGTACGGAGAAGCTAAAGAAACGGCACAAATTACGATCAAGGGTGGGTACATCTTTTGATATTGTGAATTTAAATTAGATTTTATGCTTTAAACCGCGGTATTCAAACTGGTGATATTCGAGTGAAATCATTATAAATGTCATAATTTAAAAATTCTTTTCATGAAAAATGGCTGCTAAATTTTATATATTTTGGGTACTATTTAATGTTTGAGATAATTTAACTTAGTTAGTAGTATAAGAAAGTTATTAATATTAATTAAGACACTGATTTAACCATAATTGTTTTTTTAAATATTTGATTGTAATCAAGATAACTGATATTTTAATTAAGTTATTCTTCCTTGCAGAACCCGTGGCGCCGCACATTGAAGAACTGGAAGATGTCGAGGTGCGTTATGGAGCACCAGCACGATTGAAGGCTAAAATATCTGGTTTCCCAAAACCCGATGTGAAATGGTAGGCTATTTTCACTTTTAATTTTTTTCGTAATTATGAGAAATAATAATTTTTTTTTCGTTTCATTGTATTCTTTCTACTCGTTTGTCAAAATTGGTACTGCTGTATACCATACGACATTGTTTGGATTAAATGTATCAATACCAATGCCTGCATAGGTTACTAGTTTACTTTCTTGAAAATGACAATAAAAACATTATATCTACTTATAAAATAATTTAACACGTATAAGTGTTATATTGATGCATAATACTGAATACACTTAGTGTGTTAATTTTTTTAAATGTTATACTTGTAAAACAATAAAAAAAGTTCTGCATTCAGACTAAATTTATTTACATCAATTTTTGTAATATAGATCGTATTTTGAAAATGAAAATGCAAGCAATATTTATTCCCCTAGCTATTTTCAATGTTCAACTAATAGGCACTGAATGTGTTATTTTCTATTCTTACGATGTCCATCTTCGTGTATGTTCAATATATACTTGATTCTTCTGTTTTAAAATTCCTATGTGGAATTAATTTGCGTACACCTCTGTTGAATATGCGAAATATTTTCGATTGATTGGCTATGGTTTAAACAATAGCATTCAGATATTTGTTCCGATATACTCCGAATGGAACGGAAACAACACCTACAGTGATAAAAAATACAATATGAATGTGTTTAAAGTTTCTGGCGTTTCAACTATTGTTATGAACAATGGCAGTCCCAAAGTTTATGTGCTATAAATGCCATCTAGTCTTTTTTAAAGCGTCCAGTTGCGTTTAACCTAGTCTGTTTGTCAGAATGTAAAAGATATCTCACAAGAAATCGATTGTTTATGTATAGTTGCTGTAGGCTCGTAGATTTTGCTGTGTTATATGCTTCGAAGTTGATTAGATAAGGGATGCCCTTTTTTGGTACGTTTATGAAAATGTTTTCCTTTTTTTAAAATTAAAAGTTTGAAGTTTCTTTAAAATATTATTATTTAAAAATGAATGTTCTAAGCAATAATTAACAAAAGATTTAGTACAAGAAAAAACAATAGAGATATTCTTTGTGTTAATATCTTTGCCTGTATTTAACAGTATCAGATAATACATTAATACCGGAAGTTATAAATGTGTTTTTAAACTGTACTGTGTGTGTGTGTGTGTGTGTGTTGTGTGTGTGTGTGTGTGTGTGTGTGTGTGTGTGTGTGTGTGTGTGTGAAGTAAAAAAAATTTCGATTTTGTTCCTTTTATGCAAATGTTAAAAGAAAGATAATCAACTAGTAATTACTTATGCAACTTTTACTCCTTTTTTCAGGGGGGGGGAGGTGATTAAATTTAAACTTATATAAGGATAATTTTTGTATTTTCATATGATTGTGAATTAGATGTACCATTTTTACTTCTTTTGCATCACCCCTATTGGAAGATTCCAAAGTCCCAGATGATTTATTCACTAATCGATGGCTGGACCATTTTTCTTTTTCTTTCAAAGGTCAAAAGACGGCAATGCAGTGAAAGCCAGTGATTTGTTCGAGATTTCAGCCAATCTCGAAAGTAAGAACTACGCCTTGGCGATTAAGAGCGTGAAGAGTGATGAAGTGGGAAGATACAGCTGCGTGGCTTCCAATCAGGCCGGAGAGACCACTGCTGAATGCTCCCTCTCCATCAAAGGTACACCCTTCTCAGTTTTAATCTAGTTCACATTCTGATACTCAATTAGCTATTTCAAAGATCTTCTCAGCTTTTTGTGGTACTCATTTTGATTTGACGTCTTAATATTCTATTTTTATGCCAACTCATGGGTAAAATTATCTTCACCGAGATACTTTTTCTGTAAGCATCTGTCATTTATATTTTATACATATGTATCGTCAGAGTAAAATTTAAACTCAAATATGTATTAACTTCTAACAAAAGATACTTTATATATGTTCTGTAAGTTTCGACTTTTGAATAATTTCGCATTCGCATGCATAAAGTATCGGTTAAGCAAGGCACTATCATTATTTTCATCAACATTATTATCATACTAGTATGCGTCAATAATATTATTTTTTTGTTTCATATTCATCATCATCATTTTTACTGTCATGACATGCATAATCATTTTTACTGTCATGACATGTATCATCATCATTTTTACTGTCATGACATGTATCATCATCATTTTTACTGTCATGACATGCATCATCATCATTTTTACTGTCATGACATGCATCATCATCATTTTTACTGTCATGGCATGCATCATCATTTTACGGTCATGACATGCATCCTCATTTTTACTACCATGACTTGTATCATCATTCTTCTTACTGTCATGTCTTGTTTCATTTTTACTACCATGACTTATATCATCATGCTTCTTACTGTCATGTCGTGCATCATTTTTTCAGTCATGACATATGTCATCTTTTTTTTTGGCATGATATGCATTATCATCATTTTTACTGCCATGACGGGCATCCTCATTTTTATTGTCACGACGTGCATCCTCATTCTTCTTACTGTCATGACATGCGACATCATTTTTATTTTCATGATATGCATCACTATCATAATTTTTTATCATCCTGATGCACATCATTATCATTTTTAGTATATGCATCATCATCCAACCAGAGGAAATCTCGTGTTTTATATAGTAGTGGTGGCCAATCTTTAGAATTTCATTGACAATAAAATGTATAATTTTATATTTGGCGTAATACAAAAACTATTTATTTTGTCACTTATTTACGTCTTTAAATTTCCATTTTATTGAAACGGAACTTTACGAAAAGCAAAAACAACAAACCAGCAGCGCAAAGTAATATCAACCAACTAAAGTGCTATGCTATCAATTCTACATGGTTGTAGTCTCTCACTTACAAATTTTGCTAAGTACTATGGGGGGGGGGAAGCAAAAAGTTGTTAAACGCAGATAAGGTTTGGCTGTAAGTCTTTTTTTTATCCAATAAGGGTTGTGGATTGGTATTTTTAACATTGCAGACCAAGTACCACCCAGGAGCTGGTATCACTCTTTTACATACCAATCGCTGCAAGTAATTTTGACGCCCAGTTTCTTCCACAGAAGGAGGCACCTGAGCTCTGACGATGCGAACCTGTACTAGGATTTAATTTTGCCGAAAGTGCCCAAGCCAAACAGACACTCTAGGGATCTTTTACATGCCGTATAATCAAACGACATGGCCGCTGTTGATTTTCTACATCACGAAAATCCACCGACTTGGGCCTGGGTCGATCCCACAACCTTAGGTGCTGAAGGCCAGCGACAAACCTACCACGCCATCCAGCCGGCAGTTGGCTGAAAGCTGTATCTAGAATTTGGGAAAAAAACTATTTGCCGTATTTACTCAAATCTGAAACGAACCATTTTTCCAGTGTTATTGCTACTGAAAACCGGGAGCGACTTCGAATCGAAGGCAACACATTTATTGGACACCCCTTTCAAAAAGACAAATGTAACCGTCCGTTCTGACCGCTGGCATCGATGACTTATTCCATTATTTCCAGTAATGCAGTCTATCCTAAACATCGGTGTCTGTTCTTATTTAGGAAATTTTTTTTATATACGCGCTTTCTTTTAATCACCTAAACATCAAAGATATCAGTAATAGCATCACGACGAGTTCACTATGCCGTAAATATGAAAAGGGAGCCAATTTTATTTGTAGAAAAAAACGGAAACAGAATAGCGGCCTCTGAAAATTTGTTTGTAAATGTTCACAGTCTGGTATAATTCTTTTACATTCTTCTACAAAACACTCTTTTTAAAAAAGTGTTGCATAACAAATGCATTGGATGGCACGGAAGACGACATCGTATTGGAAAATGGCGACGTCTGCACCCATTCCGAAGTCAACTCTGACAATGGGAGCGACGAATCATTTTCGAAACATGATCCTGACGATTAGAGTAATTATAGGTCCATGTATGTATATGAAAGCTTTTAATACTGCTCAAAATAAATTAATAACTTCTTATTATTTCTCAATATTTTTTTTAATTTCCTAAATATCAGATATTGATGAACTTTTTACATAATTCTTTTTTTAATGTTTTCTCAAAAATAAGTATAGAATTGACGGAGTGGCTTAAAATCGATGATTACATTTTTTCACACAAAAGTCTTGAGATCTAATGATTCGGCTTGGAATAGATGACGGCTTAATTCGAATAAATATGGTGTAATCCCTATTCCGTATTTCATTAGTTGTTCAACAATTTTGAAACTAAATCTTATAAAAGTATACACGTCATCCCAATTTTTCTGCGTAGCATCAAAATTTTTAACGGATCACCGATTGGTGTTCGCTGATTGCAGAGTACCTTCATGTACTCGGGAAAAGGCTAAGTATTTCTTTCATCTTTTACTAGGAAATAACTATTCAATATTCTTTGTATGTCTTCAAGAAAAAAGAAAGACAAATGAGACAGAATTATGTATTCTGCAGATGGTAACTAATCCTAATAATTTTCTCAGCTTTTTTGTGATGAAATAAACTCGTTTATCAAATAGGGAAGAGACAAGATTATTCTCGTCAAGGTCGATGTGTACAAAAGTAGGGGAATATGAGCAAAATTGGCGAAATCAGACTCAGGAATACTTCCTGTTCTTCTCATAAGATATTTGGGGGGTTTATTTTATCGCAGCGGTTTAATTCCTTCAAGAATGTTTTTTTTAAATTCTTTTAAAAAATTATTTAAAGAAAAAAGCGCAGGTTTTCTTTCTAAATGACTTTTTAAATCCTAGTTCTGAAATCTGTACAAGCAACATGCAACCCACATCGCTAGTTTCAATATTCTCTGCAATCTTTGTGACATTATTACTAAACATATTTATAATAAAGTAACAGTTATGGAGATTTTGCATAAGTATTGACAGAAAGACAATTGGAATATATAAATACATGCGTATTTTTCCTCTATAGCACAATTACCTGTGTTCGTCAGAGATCCAAAAGACCAGTCCCTTGATATTGGAGAAGAATTCAAATTTGAAGCTGAAGTTCACGGTTATCCTTCGCTTGAAATCACTTGGTAATCATTTTTCGCATTATCGTAACTTACTTTGAATTTTTTTATTCCATTCGATGTTCTTTATTCATTTATTGGAAATAATTTGAATATCGGTACGCTACGAATTTTTCCGCCAAAGATCTCTTTGGGCGCGATTTCAAAATCACGCCATAAGCAAGTAACGTACCGATATCAAATTATTGTACCATTTTTTCTGTACGTTTATGTATGTTATACAGGTTATCTACTTAATATGTAGAGAACCTGTATATCAGAGTAAAGCAGAACTCGAGTTTCACAAAATAAGGATGTCCATTACATAATATTAGGTGATTAACCTAATTAGGGTATTAGGTCGCCCTTCCGGTATAGTGGTTAGCAACGCTGACTAATGTGCCATACGGCCTGGGTTTGAATCCCGGAGAAGACATGGATGTTTGTAAATGTATAGTGCCTTTGCGGCATGGGGGTACTCTAAATAACCTTTGAACTGCAAGTCCTCTTGTGATGGGGAAGAGAGGTGGGAGGCCCTGACCACCTTTAGGGCATTTTCCCTCAAAATTGGGGTGGAACTGAGCCAAAACGTACTGCACCTGTATGGTGCTCAAAGCTACAGTTAACGACAGGCTTACATCTAGCCCTTTGCCGCCATGAATTTCGTGGGCCTCGATCTGACATCGTCAGACAGGTGGCATTAGTAACAACAATAACAGATGATTAACCTTTAGGAAACGGACGGTCTTGAATGGAAACTTGTCAGGAAAGTACATTTTGGTTATTTTACCTTCCCCTTTATTTGTTAGTGTGTGTTTGTCATGATAGTTGGGCAATAGCAACAAAACAAAGTACTATTTACCAACTAAATAGTGGGGCTCTTTGTGGTTGAAGAAAGTAAGGGCCCTTTCACACGAGTCAACTTGTGTCGTCCCTAACAGAAGGTGCAGACAGTCGAGAGCTAGTTTCGAATAGAAATCACCCGAGGTCAACTGGTACTACTCTGCTATGCGTCTGCCTCAAGCACCCGAGAACCACACTCTACTCTCCACTAGTTGATTCAACCAAAAGGATATTGTGGAAGCTATGATCTTTACATGGGACTCCTTGCGTTTTGAAAATGGTGAAAGCTTTTTTGCTTCCGTGGACTGAATTGCTTATGATGAGTCCGGTATTCCCTTTAGTCAACTTTGTGTCCGCGTGTGAAAGGAATTCTCTCCACTCTTCACACTAAACGAGTTGAATGGAACAAAGTTGCCTCATATGAAACACGCCAAAGGTTAAAAAAAAAAGTAAATTGCATTTCCCTTTGTCTGAAACAAGAGATTTATATAAAATAATGGAGGTTTAAGTGTGTTGTGGCTGGTCACTTGGTAACCGGGAAGCAGTTAAAAGGCGAGGGAATTCCTTGGTTGGTCTTTGAGCCATATTCGTACTTTAAGATTATTTTCTTCACTTGAAATATTGACCACTCTCCTGTAAAGGTTAATATTACTTATTTCCATAAATTTTATCGCAGCTAGATAAAATAGATATCGTTATTAATTGCCATGCCTCAAGAAAAACTAAATTATGCTAATGAATTCACTTAATGTTGATTTTCTTTTTAAAAAATAACTTTTTCGTTTTAGGAATCCTGCTTTTATTTTTTATCAGAGAAGAATTTTTTAAATGTTCCAAATTTTATTCGAATGTGATCAATAGTTCCACAGGTATTCTAAAAAAGGGCATAATCAATCAAACGATTAATCTGCAAAACAATCTGTTTAATTTGAGGTTGTTTCTTAAAATATTTAATAATTCAGAGTAGATATAATAATACTTAAATCTTATTTAAATCATATTTCTGTGCTTGAATGCAAAATTAAAGACTTTCTAATGTATTACCAATTGAACCATTGCACCGCCAATAGAATGTAATTTTTTGGTGGCTGAATAATCATGATCTAGAGTAGAATTATTTCAATCCTGATTCCAATGAAAACTCGCAGTGTTTCAGGCTGGTTTACGGTAACTCTGTCCAAGCTCAAAATCTTCCTATTGGTGTACTGTTGAAGCTTAGAGGATAGAACGTTATCGTAATTGTCCATTACTCATCTCTTGACCAGAGTGTGAAATTAGGAGGGCCGTCATCAGTATTCCTAGCATTGCTTCTAATAACGATGTTATTTTGTAATCAATAAAAGTCAACAATAAATTTAGCCTTTCAGATGTATTATTGACTTGACTGTACAAGAGTATGATTCATTTTCCCTAATTTTAGTAAATAAGAAGAAGGAAATGTTTCTTTTTCCGCGTTGCAAATTTCGAAGTATGTCGTATTCAAGTAACAAAGCTGGCAGAGCAAGAAAGATATATTGAGTATTATTTCTATGTCATAGGCTTAAAGATAACAAGCCCATCGAGACCAACAGCCACTTGAAGACCTCCAAGGACGGAGATGTCTACAGACTTGTGGGTACGATCAAGGGTGTGGATGATGCAGGAATCTTCACGTGCAAGGCTGTCAACAAGGCTGGGGAAGACTCCAGAAAGGCAACCCTCAAAATTTCCGGTAAGTAATGTTTTCTGCTTTGAATTATAGAATAATATTCAAATACTGAGACATAAATAAAAAGTTTAAGAATATTGATATGCAGCATGTTTGTTTCCATAGAGGAACTACACGTATTACTTTTTCATACATGCCAGCTGCAGACTAAATCAATTTTAATAAAGCACAATCAAATTTCTCTATCCGGTCCACGATGTAGTTTTTCATATGTTTGCAAAGTTTCCTCTGCATTGCCTCTGCTGGACTTAATTCTGAAGGAACAATTGCGTATATTGCGTATTGAAAAAATAATTGACATCTACGAAATAGTATTTATGCAGAACGGTATGCCACAGGTCCGAGGCTCAAATCCCGGGTTGGGCAAGGTCGACTCAGCCTTTCATCTTTTTAGTGGGTCAATAAATGAGTAGCAGAGAGAGAGAGAGACTTGCTTGTGAGAACGAAACATTGGGGGTTTTCGCCCCTCAGCGCCCAAGGTCACGTATAGTGAGATAGGCGCATTAAAATTCTAGCTTATATTTTTAAAAAAACGAAATATAGATTTCGCGTTGTGTTTACAAGGATTAAGAAGGAAAAAAATAGGTAAATTTCGTGTTGCATATAAGTTTATCAGATGCCAAATAAGTTTATCAGATATCATATTGGAATCTTATCGCCGCTCTTGGTGCTAGGAGGTTTTTCAAGATAGAATCCAACCAGCAATAAGTACATGTGAATCATTACTATGAAAATTTCGTGAAATTTGTGAATAGCCTAGAAACTTATTGTATACTTGACTCAATTTTAAATTCTACAGAAAAACCTGTTTTTTAGTTTTTTCCCTTAAATCGTAATATTTTTCAACTAGTTTCCTGTGCAGTATTTTAAAGTTACTATTCATTGGTATAACCTAAAATAACTATGTAAGTTCAAAATTCAAAATAGAAATTTTTACTTTTTCTCTTGTAGCATTTTTTTTTAACAAAATTAATCAGTACATGGGTGATGGCAGTCAACTAACTCTAGAATTCTAAATGTTTGATTTCAAAATATTTTTCGGGAAACTTCTAATACACTTTGAAAATAAATAAAAAAGATTTATCTATAAACATAAAATAAAATAAATGGTACTTGCGTATTATATCATAGACCAATTTTGCCCAATTGAAACGTCGCCGAGGGCCTGTCACCGTGTACGCGAGCAAGATAAATGTATTTGTAAATAGTTAAATATTATAGTTTTGTGCTATTGGTTGCATATCGCGGCATTTGGCGCCTAATTGGTCTATGGTATAGTTACGTAAGAAGCAAATAAACTTTAGTAGTAAAAACATTACGGAGAACTTCGAATATTTTCTTTGAACTATGCAAAAAAAACCCTATATTTTACTGGATTTATTAATTGGATAATCCTCTTCTAATTTTTCACATGTGTAAAATCCAGTCGACTATGATGATTCCAGTCATACCCATCAAAATGCATCGAATTTCCAAACGTTTGATGACTACTGGTTTTATTGCATATCGAATAGAATATTTTAATATCAAATAACGGTTCCATTCATCATTAAGTATGTAAAGTAATTATACCTATAAAAATTTATGCTTAAACTATGCATGATCTTGAAAAAGAAAAAAAGTTTGATTCGATTCCTTTGATTATAGATTTTGCACCAAAAATAACGGAGAAATTACCATCATCGGTTGATTTAACTGAGGGAGAACCATTGAATTTGAAGGCCAAAATTTCAGGAAAACCTGTTCCTGAAATCAAATGGTAAGTGAATACAGCCTTGTTATATTATTTTAATAGAAAAACTTTTTTAAATCGATGTTTTAAATCATACAAGTGATTCTCATAACCATTATCTTCAAATCGAAATCCCAAGCTTTAATGGGAATTTTTGCATTATTCCGTCGATCAATTTCGCCTAACAAAAAGACATCTCCCATTCAAAAAATTTTGCCAAATGCTTCTATCGTTATTATTGTGTGTGTTCGAACTTGCATAGAACAGTTTCCACTATTGACTGTACATAACGGCATTTGGCGACGTCTTTTGATTTAACGACATTGGTCGACGGTATAATACATAAGTACCTATGGTGTTATATAATTATTGTTCCATAATTAAAATATCTTTTAAATGAAATAATTTTATATTCATTTCAAAAAGTGAAAATATTGAACATCTTTATTTCTCTTACTCCGTTGTTTTTTATTTTTCCAAGCTTGTTCTACCGTTGCTAAGGCAACTAACATCAAATCCATCGTCTGAGTTTTTGCATATTGCCAGATACGACATACCTTTTTAATTTTGTAGAATAAGATAAAGTTTGGCATTTCAAATTATTTTCCTTTTTTAAAATTCTAAATGGGTTTAAAAAAGTATTTCAAAATTACATGGATAGACGTAAATTTGTTTGAAGAAAATTACTTGTTATAAATTGTTTTCATTTGAAAATATTTCAAACTTATTTTTAAACATCAAAGTTTTTGTAATTTTTTTTCATCAAAATCGAGAATAATGTAGGGTTAATGTAAAATGTGATAAAATACGAGAAAAAAATTTTCGTTTTTTAATGTATTTGCTTTGTTTGATTACCTTTTTTTTTTTTAAGTTTACGTTCTTGAAATGAAAATGTTTGAAATACTACCTTCTTTCTTAATACTTGGAATAATGCACCATTGTGAATGCAATAAAAAGCCTCCAAATAGAAAAAAAATTTAAAAATTTCTAAAATTAAATTTTTTTTCTAATTTTTGAAAATATTTATAAATTTGGTACTTATGCATCATATCATCGACCGATTTCGCCAAATAATATGACGTCACGAAATGGTTGTCATCGTTATAATTGATTTGGTGCACGCACGGGAATGGTTTGCCACTATTGGCTGTATATCGCGGCATTCGGCGACGTTTTTTATTTAAAGAAATTTGTCGACTTTAGAGTACATAAGTTTTTTTAGAGGTGTGAAACCCCACTTTTGGATCATTAAAAAAACTTTAAAATATTTTGCGAATATTGTTCGTCAATGTACATAGAACGACGATTTCAGTCTTTGATGTGTTTTTGAATTATTTTGAAATATCAAATAATACATATTATAGGGTAAAAGATGGCAAACCTTTGAGGCCCAACAATCGTATCAAGATGTCTGTATCTCCTGATGGTACTGCTGAACTCAGTATAGCCGATATGACCCACGACGATGCTGGGATCTACAAGGTAGTCGCCACCAACGATAAAGGTCAAACAGCATCTGAGGCAAATGTGGGAGTGGCTTGTAAGTAAACAATTATCTGAAGCAAAAATATGTATTCTATATTTCTCTGTATAAGCCGAAAATATTTAACTTTTTTAAAGTTAAAGTAAGGGGGTTGGCTTCCATAAAGATCCGCCAATCTCGTACAAAATCTAGCTTGGGAAAAGGGGTTTTTTCGACATTTTTCCGTTAGCCATGCACCAGTGGTTTAATCTTTTAATTTTTGGGGTGTTTAGAATTGAACTTTTGTTCGGAAAGGGAAAAAGCTACATAAACCCTTCAAAGTCTGTGCTAGAATCCGAATTTCCGAATAGTTCTTAAAATTCCCATTCACTCATTGGGATGTCTGAAATGCATACGATCTTCATGAAAGTTTTTCCTCCAGAGCATGGAGGGTCGGCGATTACATACAGTATATACATTTATCTCCCTGCTAATTTTCAAAACAAAAAAGAAATGGTGCAAGAAGTATGACTAGCACAGTGAACAAGATAACAAAAAAAAAATGTGTCAACTTCTGAGAGGGTTTACAGAAATAAAACTATCATTGGCGTCTGGCGTTTTACTTTGCAGCAGTTTAACTGGAAAATATGGCCGCGGTAACTTAGGGGTCAAGGTAAAGGACTTGTGGTTGACGTGTCATGAGTTCGAGCCTAGTACCACTGAAGACCTGCCGTGTAGGGGAGCGATGCACGTTAAATCTGTCGAGAGCTCAAGCGTCCTCCCACTGGTGTGGTGTGGTAGTTAGGAGAGAGGATACCTGCTCAGGTGTTGTCCTCGTCTCTTGACCTTGGTTTAAAATTATGAGGAACGTTAACATTCACTCACTCAACTGGAAAATATTCCCCCCGTTTTACCAGTTTGGCAACATTTTCGCTCTCATGGCGGTATGCTTAAAAATTAGAGAATCTTTTTCTAATCCGGCTTATTTACGGCTTTCGAATTTTAGATTAATTTTTGAAGAAAGCTTTTTCGTTTACATATTGGTCTGCTAATATTCGAAAATATACGGTAACACTTTAAGTAAATTAATTTTATTATCTCTCACAGAAGTTCTTCTTTTACTAATCCTATAAACGTAATATCGTTTTAAACAAGAGATGATGTCAGCAAATATCTATGTTTGAAATGAAATAGATTGTAAATAGAGAGATCGCTTCCAAACGCTCTTTTGCTTGTCCACTTTATTTTTTAAAAAATATTTGAGAAAATACTACCTTTTTTATCGGAAATATCGCCAAAGCGGCGACATTATTATTATCTGCTATATTAATTATTATTACATGAAAACAGTCTGAAAAAGTTCTCACCAATTGGAGGCTCAACTAATGTTAAATCTAATTGAATTAAATTTTTATGTTTTATTTAAATTCTAATAAAAAATTATATAATTTTGTATATGTTTTGACTGTTAAATATTAGTATGAACAATAAAATTAACTTCCTCATTTTCATCAAATATTGAAATGTGGATAGATAATAATTAGTATTTTTGATTTCTATTTGTTCTGTTCACATTGTTTCTAATTGAAAAAATTCTCATTTCATTTTTAGTCCGTCCAAAAACCACGAAACCTTTCGTGGGACAACTCCATGCTATTGATGCTGTAGTTGGAAAACCCGTTGTTTTCGAAGCCAAAGTAACTGGAAATCCAAAACCAAAAATTGAATGGTAATCTAATTTAATTACGTTTTTATTTTTGAAGGAATTTGTTTTTATCATATTTATTCCATGGTTAATAATTAAAACATTATCAATAACTCAATGTTTTTTTTTGCACTATTCTTGCTTTGTTTCAACTGATTCCTTATTGATCTAGAATGATCTAAATTTTTTTCTTTTTTACCTCTTTTTTAAATTTTTAAAACTTTTAGAATCTTTTGAAATTGCAATATATTTCAAAATTCTTTGAATATATAATTCTAGGATCCTCATTAATTCCAACTGGAAAACGAAACTCCTTCTAATTTAAAATGGTTATGACTTGCTGAGAATGGCTAGAATTCTTAATCCAGAAAAAATTATTTTGAAAGAATATTAAGGTTTGCACACACAGAGAAAAGAAAAATTTCAAATTGACAAAAAGAAAATTGTTTAATATCTTAGAAATGCTTAAAGCAATTTTACTACATATAAGATAATTTTTCCTTAAATTTCTCGAAGATAAATGAAAACGTATAGTGAATGTGTATTTTCAAGCAAACAAAATGCTTTCTATTAGTAATTTTTTTCAACAGTGCTTCTGTTTCCTTTGCCCACATATTTCCTTTAATGTTACAGAGATACAGAGAATATATTTTCTCTCTCTCTCTCTCTCTCTTTATATATATATATATATATATATATATATATATATATATATATATATATATATATATATATATATATATATAAATGTAATGTTGGTTTGTGTACGCTTCCATAACTCAAAAAGTTCTGCATGGATTTATCTGAAATTTTGACACAACGTTGCATTTGACTCCGGTCAGGTTCTTATGTACTTTTTATTTTGAAATGCACTCTAAATTTTTTTAAATTTAATTTTTAAGTGATTTTTTTGGTGTTATGACGTCATACGATGTCACGATTCTCTCTGAATGCTGAAATTTAAGCTTTTACACATAGTTTTTTCCGGATTATTACATATTTTTACTATAGTTAAGTTTATTGGTTGTCATATTTATCAATTTTTTTGTTCTTTGATACGTAATTGGGATTAATTTTGTGTATTTTTAACTGTTTAAGACTTTTTTTATTTAAATTAATGTAATTTTTTTAAATCAGTTTTGGGTTATTTTTAATTTCTCTATGTTTATTACTATTTTATAAACTGCACGAACCTATTTATGTATTTTTGTATTTAATTTATTATTTAAATTTCTTCTTATTTATTTTTGTGATTTGCATTTAATTAATTTTTGCTTATGATTGTTTCTTACATATTTTTGGGATTTTTATCTGATTTTTGTTTATGATTATTTCTTATATATTTTGGGGATTTCATCTGATATATATTAATAATTATTTCTTATATATTTTGTGATTTGCAATGTGTTTCATTGTCTGATTGAATCTTTAAATAATTTGAAATCAACCAGTTTTTCCTCATGTTTTAAAACTCAAATTAATTTTAAGTTCTCAGGCCTCCATTTCTGTAATTAAACCAGACTGAGCCACAGCAACGCATGGCAGGGTACAGCTAGTATATATATATATATATATATATATATAAAAGTTTCTCGTGATGCTGTAATAAATTTATTTGTGCATAACCACAATTTGGACAAATTTTCATTTCTGATAATAATGAGGCTTTGCATGAACGGGCAAAAATAGCTAAACGTGACGATGTATTGCAAATTTTTTACAGCTAATTATGAGTTAAAATCCTTATGCAGAAGAATATAGAACTTTGTATGAAATTCAAAATAAAAACCAAGATCAAGAGTATGGTCTGCGTTTTTATACAAGCCCCTAAAGATCATCCTGGAGCTTATAATAAACTATCATGCAATGAATGAGCTGCTATCATTCCGAAAAAAGACGGTTCTATAGACGAAAAGGTTGATGTTAGAGTTTATCAGAACTGATAACATGACTTTTAATTAGTAAATTTTAACTCTCCTCTCATGCAGTTCCGTTGAACTAAATAATATATGTAAATTACAGTTTTACAATTTGAGCAATGAGTATCAACAGCTGCATTATTTCTACAATGAGGGTTGGTCCGTCTTTAGGCGGACAGGGGGTATCCCCTCCTTGTATTGTTAATAACAACTTTAAAGTTATTAAGATCATGTTAAGAATTGTCATGATAAATATTATTACAACTAAAATTATCAAAAGCAATTTATCCTTTATTTTCCAGGTTCAAAAACGATAACAAGCTTGAATCTGGTCCTCATGTAAAACTGTCGGAAGAGGAGAACAAAGCCATTTTAATAATCGAAGATGCTAAGCTGGACGATGCCGGGGAATATAAGTTGACGGCCACCAATGACCAAGGAGAAGATAGTTCTTCGGCAGTCGTCAAAGTATCCGGTAAGTGCAATGTATTTTTTAAAAAATATATTATATTAGTTTAAAACAATAACCATGACTTATAGAGACTCAATGTACTCATAAATCTGTACATTTGGAACTATAACAGATACAATCCATGGACTTTAAAAAAGAAGAGGTCCTCCTAGACCTTCATCTATTTTTAGAATTTCTAGAATCTTTCAGATTCATGGAGATTGTTTGGAATTGTTACAATCTGTGATTAGAAATAACAACGGCAGATACAATCCAAGACCCAAAACTATCAAATTGAATAAAGGGCCGAATAATTACCAAAGACGATGAATCCCTTTTTCTTTCTTTTCCAAGAACCTTTCTGTCTCATTAGTGAGACAGTATCAATGATTGTTTTAAAATTGATGGAAAAATCGGAAATCCTTCCCGCTGCTTTGGCTGAGCGTCTTTGTCCGGTAACACAGGGTTAAATAATTCATGCATTTTAACGTTTTTGATTGATATCTTTTTAATTAATTGCAATATCGGAATTTAAATAGACAAAATGACTTCTTCGGATTATTTCCCATTTTTCGGTACCTTCTACGTGGTACTGCGTTCAGCGGTTAGTGAGAAGATAGTCTCACATACATAGATACCTTTGTTTACTTTTGAATTTTAAAACTGTAGATAGACTCGTTATCAAGTATGTATTCAAAGTACAACCTTAAGTAGGCAGTAGATAGTGTACGTTGTCAAATACTCGTACAAACGGTACATCGTAACAAGTGTGTATGACTCACAATCTCACAAACCTAGACACGGACGTCGTACATGACGTAATAATGTATTCTTGCCACTGCTGTCCTTTGGCATAGAGGTATAATTCTCAATTTTTCGGAGAGATAGTGATCTTATTTAGGCTGAGTCGAGAACGAGACCTAGGCCGACCGAGGCAAAGGCCCTGGGCCCAAGCATTCGTGGTTCTTTTCTCAGTAATACGGAATGCTCTAGATCAGGGGTACTCAATATTTTTTCCCACCTGTCCGCATACATGTGGCAAATGTTTCATTCGGACCGCAACATGAAAATCAATGGGAAAACATTAAAAGACCAAGGCAATATATTAGACACTTCAAATGTTGAAAATTGATCAAAATACAAAAACTCATTTTTGGCTTTTAATGCTATTTTAATCTCTATCAAATACACAATTTTTTTCGGTGTTATGCATTTTTTACTGGAATGTACCCTTCGATACCCTTTCATCCATGACCAAGCTCTTAGTTTGCCTCCTACTGTCATACAAACAAAGCTGCCATACCATTTGCAAATTTGATTTTTTTTTCTTCTTTTGACAAAGTCTCTCTTATTTTTTTTTTCAAATATTCATTTATCAAGTGCAGAATAGCAGCAAAAAGGAGTTTTTACTGAATTCCAGACTGATACCAGTATATTATTTCTTAAAAACTAGAACTCAGTTTTACCCATAAAATAGTCACTATTCCAGTTCAGTTCGCTACTTTTAATATTTTTTGTTATTAATAATCGTTACCGCTACAAATAGAAAAAAAATCTTGCTATTTGTACCCGTACCACAGCAACAACAAAATTGGTAGATCTGATTGCTTGATTTACAGAATTTCCCGCTACTTTTTTAACACATTGGTCTTAAATAGTTGATTTTCTTAGTGCAATGGGCCATAAGCGGGCCGCAGGTTCAGTATCGCTGTTCTAGATTTAAGTTCCAAACCATTGTTATTTGATTAGACTCAAAAGTGTACCCACGAGACTTGTTGTTGTTGCTGTGTCCTTCCCGAAGTGAAGGAATGAACGTTGCCAGAGCTTGAGACAGGTTGGACTTCTACACGATAGATGGCGACACCACCTATCTCCACTTCCACAATTTAGGCATGGAACTGGAAGGGAGGGAAATATTCTCCAGCCCCCTGCACTCATGGTTTCTGCTGCGACCACCACAAGACTTTCAGACCCACTGATTTAACGAGCACGTACTCCGTGAGTACTCAGAGGGTATTTGGTGGCATCGAACCCAAGCCTTCCAGTCTAGAGTTCAATGTTTTACCCACGTCCCCACCCCCGAGACATGTAACATTTGATTACATTTCCATCAGCACTGCTTCAGTTAAAAAAGAAACGTAGACACGCTGTAGAATGCTTATAAATTAAGGCATCTAAGTAATTTTTTGACGAAGGGTATTAGTATTATTCAATTATTAAACGTTTTAGATTTAAAAAAAGAAAGAAAATCTGAATATCTTTCTGATAGTTTTTTAAAAGTCCATCTCTGCTTTTTCAGAACCCGGTAAGAAGCCTGTCATTGTGAAAGAGCTGAAAGCTGGAAAAGTTTTGGAAGGAGATGAAGCCAAACTGCAAGTTGTTGTGTCGGGACAACCAATGCCAACAGTAGCTTGGTATGAAATGATTATATTTATATATATACACACTATCTGGCCAAAAGTATCCGTACACCCAGTGGTATGGACTTAGAGCGTCCTGAGGCACATATTAATATGATGTTGGTCCCCCTTTTGCATGGATGATTGCCTGCACACGTTTGGGAAGACTTTCCACCAATTTTTGATAGGTGACCATAGGAATGCCTTCCAGGCATCCATCACAGCTGAAGTGAGTGCTCACAGTGAGGATTGTCGATTTGGCTGGCTACGTAATCTGCGCTCTAATTCGTCCCAAAAGTGTTCTATGGGATTTAGATCGGAGCTCTGAGAAGGCCAGTCCAGTTTTTGAACACCCATTTCGTCAAACCACGTCTGTGCAAGCCTCGATGTGTGAATGGAGCAGTTATCCTGCTGGAAGAGAAATGAGCCTTCCCCGAAATATTGTCATAGAGTTGAGAGTGCAGCATTGTCCAGAATGTACACATACATCTCAGAGTTATGTTTCCAATCACAGGAACTAACGGACCCAGGCTAAACCACGAGAAACACTCCCACACCATTATGCTTCCACCACCAAACTTAACAGTCGGCACAATGCAGTCACTAAAGAAACGTTCGCACTTGCATCCGCCAAACCCAGACGCGTCCATCCGACTGCTAGACTGTAAAGCGAGATACATAACTCCAAAGAACAGTTTTCCACATGTCCACAGTCCAATGACGGTGAGCTCTACACCATTGCAATCGATGCTTCGCATTCTGTGGAGTGATGTTTGGCTTGTCAGTGGCTACACGACAATGGAATTCCAAGTTTTTTAACTCTCGACGGACAGTCCTGCTGCTAACACTAATTCCTGATGAACTTTGGAACTCCTGAGAAATTTCCACCAACGAGGACTTGCGATTTTGCTTCACTACCCTTTTCAGAGTTCTGCGGCTGCGTTCACCAAGTATTTTCGGCCTACCAGTTCGTTTTTCTGCCGTTTCACTGCCTTGACGTTTCCACTTCACAATTACATTACTCACAGTGGATTTAGGCTTCTGTAGAATGTCCGTAATCTCACGAACTGATTTCCCACAAAGGTGGCATCCCACCATACTGCGACGATCAAACTCACTAAGCTTATTTGACTTACTCATTGTCTGACAAACGCATAAATACAATCTGACATACCACTACCAACACTCTTATAGTTTTCAATTACGTACCAAATTGCGTCACTCGCCAGAACCACTTTTTTAAAGAGTGTCCGGATATTTTTGGCCAGATAGTGTATATATATATATATGTGTGTGTGTGTGTGTTTGTGTATATTTAAAAATTCAGCTGTAGTTTTTATTGTATAGTTATCTTTCATTTAAAAGCAACCGACATTAAAAATGCAAATTTGCAAAAGTAATAATTTATAATAGAAGAAATCAGATGCTTGAGTTTTTTTTAAAATTTCGAATACAATCGCTACAAAAATGTTCTTATTGTCAAAGAATATTTTCATTTTTATGATAATTTAATTTATAAGAAATTAAAATCGTATACAGTGTGCAAAATAATATTCTAAAAAACACCATCAACTATGTAAAAATAATTTTAAAAAAATACAGACTCTTCTTACAAATTTAAACTATCACAGTTGGGATAAAATATTCACAAACTTATAAATTGAAACCATTTATTATATTTCATAGGTATTTTTTCTTAATTTAAGTACTTGGTACTTATGTATTATGTTCTCAAATTTATATCCGTTCACCTATTCAAAAAATGTTGCTGACCAATTTGGCGAATAACCAATTTCGCCAAATCAAAAACATCATTAATTCAAAAAATGTCTCTAAATTCTGTCATGTTATTGCGTTCAAACATACTCGGAAACGGTTTTTTCATTAAGCTGCATATTGTGGTATTTGGCAACGTCTTACAATCTGACAACATTTATGGACGGTATGCTGCTAAAGTACCAAGTGTTTAATACTTAAAGAAATACTTATTAGGTTCTTACTGTCGCCACTATGCCAACTTTCAAGATAACTCGCGAAATCTGGGTTACCAATTTGATGCGTTTCGTAGGTGCTAAATTGGCAAACATGTGTTTTGTTTTATTTTCTTCCGCTTACCGCCATTCTAAGCCTAACCGTTCGTTGATATGGCAAGCTAGAATACTAAAATGCAAACCTGGGTTTTACCGAATTTTTAAATTATAAAATTTAATAATAAAATTAACAATAACAATATAATAATATATAAAAATTATTATTATGTAATAAAATAAAAATATAATTAAGTAATAAAATTTAGTTTTTTATATATGTTATTATTTATAATTATTATTTTTCACATTGTATTTTTCCACTACACGCTCCATATTCCAGTCAGCATATTCTATTTTTAGAATTCGTTCGATTTTATTCAATGTCGCCAATGGTTGCGATAGTACTAAAGTATCAAATATTTTTATATGCTTCTAATATTTATGTATACGTATACGAATCGTTCTCCAGGATGCACAATGGTAGGAATGTTATGGAGGGCCAACATTGCACTCCTAGTATGGAGGACAATGGTCTAGCTACACTGACCATTCACGAAGTGAAATGCGAGGATGGAGGCATGTACACCGTCATTGCAGCCAATAACCTTGGAAAAGCTGTTAGTGAGGCGCCAATCATTGGTAAGTTATGAAAGTGTGTTTTATCAAATATATAATATAGGATGTGCTTCGTCTTAAAAAATCTTAATGTTTAGCATACATCCATTTTATTTTACTGCCTTGTGTTCCTCCCACGTGCAAATAGAAATAGACCTAAGTTTCAACAGAGTACTGTTTTTCTATTATGTCGAAAATTTCTTCTGAGTGGATCCATAAGGGAAATCCACGGGGAAAGTGGATCCATAAGGCATTGCTTAACCCTATTTCACTGACCTAATTCAGTGACAGCTTTAGAAATCGTAATATTCCTCCATTTTAGTCCAATGAGTCTTTCGGTGTTTTCATTTTTAATTGTTCAACACAACACCTCTGATTCTCTTGTAATTTTAGATTTCATCCAATTTTTGTACGATATATTTGAACCATTTATTTAACTTATACTCTGGAGGATTTTTGATATGTTTTTAAAATCAAATTTCATTCATTCTTAGCATTGTAGAAATTACAATTTGTCTTTTATTATGTTATTTAATTGTACTATATATATTTATATATATATATATAATTCGGTATGATTTATTATTATAATTGATTTGACTGGCAGCGATTTTTCGCCAAAGATTAACTGCATGTCAGAGATTTATCGGCAAAGATTTTACGAGTCATATCAACTTAATTTGATTCCAACCTTATGATGATTGCTATAAATTGCTGAAATTCTCCAGTGGCGTAGGACTCATAATCAAGTACAATTTTTCTTTTGGATTTAATAATACAAAGTTTTTTTATGGAAATACTTCCCATTACTCATTTCTTCCCCAATTGTTTGACACGGAACGTTAGAAGCAATTCAAATATTCGTGGTATAGGAAAACTTTCTAATGCCTTCTGTGACGCTTCATTATGAGTGTATTTGTTATCAAATCCACAGACAAAAAGAATCTAGCTTGAATAATCCGTTCGTCATAACAATACCACTTGACGTCTTTTTTGTCTTGTTGAATATTCTTGGAGCAATGTGTAGACAGAAAGAAGTCAGAATATAACAATTTGGCTTCAGAATTGAATTGTACGATTAGCACGGAAAATTTGAAAAATATTCATAAATCTATTTAATGCGTACAATTCGATGCATTCGTTTATTTATTGCATCATAATTTTATTCTTTTAACAGTTACTCCTCGAGTCAAAATCGATACCGAAAAGAAACCCACAAAAGTGTTTGAGTTCCTGAAAAGCCTGATGCCCCAACTTGTGCCCGAGGGTAAGCCTTGCACCCTGGAAGCTCAAGTGACCACTGACCCTAAGCCCATTTCAGTCAAATGGTAAGTTTCCTAATAATTATCTTGAAAATAATTTCGATGTGGTTACGTTTTTTACATTTTTTAACAAACAAACAACGAATTGATCACTACAGAAAAAAAATTCGTTTTATTTTATCATTTATTTCAGAATACATTCTCAATTACTTTATATTTACACAAGTTCAATTGCTTTTAAACAAATTTTAAGAGGCAAAAAGTTTTTATCGGCAAGACGTTATAAAATTGAAGTATTTCTGAGACAAATACGCGGGTTATATAAGTGTAACTAGTGTAATTTTCTCGAAAAAATAATCACCATTTTTCGAAAAGGTCAGGCAAAAGACTTGCTACCTGTGAAGGCAATTCTTTCCGCTCTGAAAAAAAAATGCTGTTTACATACAATTTAAAAAAACTAAATATTGATAACATATGTTTACAAAATAACAACTATATATAAGGCGATTATTTTGAACTAACATTATTCAGAGCCACCTGCAGTTCGATCTAACAAGAGAAATGCCACCAAACTTGGTATGGAGACAGATGATGACATGGGATAAATGACTCCTTAAAAATAAATTAGTTCCAAAATTATTCTCTGCATTCACATCCTCGGCGAGTAATTCGATCACATTCAGCTTGACTGTAGTTCTGAAAGATTATACCATACATTCTCTACAAATTTCCTACAGCCATATGCAACATGTCACAAATATTCTTCACTGTCTGGGATACGTGTACCAACTACGGTTTCCTGTGATCCATTGACGATTACAATTGAAACATTTGTAATCATTATCGGCACAGGTTTACGTATTCTAACTAGGCGAATTGTCAGCGACTCTGTTGAGTCGAACTTCTTAATCATTCCTTTTAAAACTTGAAGCGGTAAAAGCCCTCTTACGTAGCTTCTGTCGAACTCTAAGCTCATGAGAAGCTGTGGATGTTTATGATAGTAAACCAATAGTTTTACCAATAATGCGCATTCTTTTAATGAGAGTTGCATATTCATTTGAGCTGACTCACTTCAGCTTAGAATGTTCGAAGCTGTCTCGCGGTTGTTGCATACGAAAACATAAATTTGGATTTTGCTTACATATTTGTGTTTTATGCTGACTCTCGGTTTGGTAAGCTACAATAGCACCATAAATATACTATTGGGAATTTTTGGGACTATTTTTTATGAAGTCATTAGTTTCCGTATTAAGTTTGGTGTTTTTGCGAAGAAGGTCACCGCTAAGGGGCAGCGCTGTCTAGGTCGCTGTTAAGGTTGGGTCACTCCTGAGAAAGGATACGTTTGGACGACATGGGGATGCTCGTAGGGCAAGAACGTCTTAAGACTTCTTGAGGCCCTGGGCCCCTCACAAGTTTAGGCCCCACATATGAGCCTTAAGAGTAGACAGTACGTAGCATGCGTTGTCAAATACTCGTACAAACAATAACCCGAAACAAAAAAATGTGCATGATTTACAATAGCACAAAACGGTTCGACCAACCGCTGCCTTTTAACTGACTGAGTAACGATGTTGTATGGTGGTAGGCCTAGGCTAGTGGTCGGCAAAGTGCGGCTCCAGAGCCGCTTGTGGCTCTTTGGCTCCTTAAGTATGGCTCTGGCACAAATATCCACTGAAGGCGCAATAATATTTTCATTTTAAAAAAAACTTAGTAAGAAAAAAATTGCATCTTATTTGCTAAATGAAAATTCTTTTACAAATTGAGAACATGTATAATTTTTTGTTTAAGTTAAAAGATAAATAGGTAATTAAAATTTTATAATGTTGTAAAAATACGCACCGAACATCGAGTTTAATTTTATTGGTTTTCGTAAACGTAAGCAGAAACCATGTACAAGCTTCAAAATTTATATTTTTTATTTGATACCTCAATTTTTTCTTGGCAGGACGAAAGACGGTAAAGAAATCCCTCCTTCTGAGCGTTTGCAAATCACTGAAGACGCCGACGGAACTTTGAAACTCTACATTTCAAACTTAACTCCGGGAGACAGAGGCAAATACGCCGTCATCGTATCAGATGGGAACGTAGAAATTAAAAGTGAAGCTATGGTAAACAGTAAGTATACAAACCAATGAATAGGGCTTATTCCTTTTTTTGGAGTTTACTGATTGTTATTCAAATCTTATTTTCTTCTTTTTATCATGTTATTAAAACTTTTCATTTCAGATCGGTGGTATCTAGTATCTATCTAGTACTGTAATTTGTATTTCTATAAATTGTTCATCTAAGTGTATTCAAGAAATAGTAAAAGCAATATGAAATGTATGGTACTTATCTACTATGCTGTTGACTAATTTTTGTCGAATCAAAAGACGTCGCCAATGGCCACAATATGCTGCCATTAGCACAGTACCATTTTTCTGCATATTTAAACGAAACAATTATAAAGATGGCAGTATATGGCGACATCTTTTTATGTGGGGAAATTGCTCGATGGCATAATACGTAAGTACCTAAGAAATACAGGGTAAATTAAAAGCAATATAGTGATTACAAACGGCTATAACTATTTAATGGAAAAGAATTTATGGATAAGGTTCACATCAGCGTTTCTCAAACTGTGGGGCACGTCCTCCTTGAGGGGCGGGATAACTCTATGTAGGGGCCGCAAGCATATCGAAAATAAAAGATTATAAAAAAAAATATATTAATTTTCTGAAAGGAAACAAATTAAAATACATTCTTATAACAAAAAATAAAATACACATTTACAATGATATAATATACTTATGAATGTATTAGTACTACTCAATATATATTTGATAATTAATGTATCAATACTAAGTTAAGAACAAGTTTAATAAAAAATTACTAGTGACTTCCATGGGCTTGTCATATACCAAGTTTAATACTTATCCTGATACAATTTGTACAGTTTATAATTAAAACCGTTTTGTAGCTTTAGCGTCAAAGTACACTACTGAATTCATTACACTGTTATTGTATGGAGGGGAGCGTGAGGAAAATTAGGACTGAATAATGGGTCGCAAATGTTGAAAGATTGAGACGAAACTTCAAAATTTTGTATAAGTACGTCATAGGTATTCTATGTGACTTCCCTTCATCGCACAGATAAGGGAAACGTAAATTTTACGGTTCTTCTTTTTTTTTCTTCTGTGAATGAAGTGTTACATCAAATGTTTACCTTAACATGCTTCAGCTATGGTTAATGCCACAGCCAGACTCTGATTCCACGCATTGCATGCTTCAGCAAGATCGAGCACCCCCACTCTATGTACGGAGGTTTGCGCATTTTTTAACCAACATCTTGCAAAGCGAAGTGGAGATGAAAATGATGTCTTCTGCTCTTGGTCCTCGAGACTGCCAGATCGTACGATTTTCATATGGGGTTATGTGAAAGACAAGGTGTATATGCTTTCCATCCCCAAAGCAAATGAAGAACTTAAAGTACGCATTTGTAATGCGCCTGAGTCGGTGACTGCACAAATGCTTCATATATATATATATATATATATATACAAATGCTTACAAATAAATTCTTTTCCATTAAATTGTTATAGCTGTTTGTAATCACTATATTCTTTTTACTTACCCTGTATATTTCACTAGCAGGGAACTGATATTTTAGAAAATTAGATTAACTAAACTATGTCACGTATAAATCAATATGAATATCAATGTACTTTTCCTGTCCTTATTCAGTGCTGCCATCCATGCCGGGAATGTCTGGAAACAAGCCTGCTTTCATTAAAGGTCTGGAGCCTTTGAAGGTTAACGAGGGAGAGACCATCAAGCTGCAGGCTGAGCTGCAGCCAAATACCGGCTGCACCCTCAAATGGTTAGTATTTTTTCTCGGAATCTTTTTAAAATTAAGAATGGCTTTAAGGTATGCGACTGGTTACGACAACTTTTTTTCTTTTAAAAAAAAAGGAGAGATGGGGATTTTTTTGTTATTTTTAGATGTGTTTAGTGCCTTTTAAGAAAAATGTGCTAAAATAAAGAAGAGAAAAAGAAATTCTTACTAAAATGGTAAAAAAATAGGTAAAAATTGACAAAAAAATAGCATAAACGCGGCCCATTCTGCACCAAAGGTTTATGAACAAATTTTCAATTTTTTCAATCTAATGTGTTGCTATATTATTCGATTTTGAAATGACCTTCAGGATAAGAGATATTTTCTTTTCTACAAAAGCTAAAGCACTTTACCTCGGTTACTATACGAAAATGCTTAAAAAGACAGTGATTATATACACATAAGGGACTGTAAATTTTGTAATAAAACAGTGATTAATAAATCTGAAGTTTAAAACAATTCTACTGTTATACAGAACTTACAGAAAAAATTTCAGCTAATTATGTTCAAAACTTTTTTAGCAATCGCTGACCCCGTTTGATTATTTTCAAAAAATCACATTTCGAGTAAAACGCGTTTAAAAGTATGACATCTTGCTTAAAGTAAAGGCGTCTGCTTTTACTAAAACACTTGTAGTTTTTGTTCTAGTGAACGGAAAATGATAAACTTGGTATTTTTATAAAACTAATAAGATGGCCCATAAAATAAAATCATAAAAAAAATTGTCAATTTTAGGCAAAATTCACAGTTTTAAGGTAGTCGGATACCTTAACACAATAATATTAAATAACATAAAGGAAAGTGGCAAAAATTATCTTAAATTAGTTTCACAACTTGAGAGAATTGACTGTTGATTTTTTTCTTTTATAAACATGGGATTATTTGTAATATTGATCTGTAAAAAAATCGAGCCATAAATAAATGCTAAATCCTGTGTTAAGAGTCCGAGAGGACTGGGAGAGGACTGATTTCTATGGCTCTAAGCCCTTGTCTATGAGCTCCTTTGCATTGAATAAAATAAAAGTGAACAATAAAAAAATTATACTAAATTAAATACGTGCAAATTGCTTTCGCGTCTTGAGTACTTCATGCCTTTAAATCAGCGTTTCTCAAACTGTGGGGGTGCGTCCCCCTGTGGGAGCTTGTACCGTGTTATTTAAAAATCGCGTAAAAAAAGAGTTGTATGTATTTATTATAATACCCTAATAACCCCTTAATTACAATTACACCAAACAATTTGTGAAAGCATAAAATTATTCCGCCAAACAATATCTTAACTGCATCATTCTGAAAAGAGATATCATGACTTCTTCATCCCTTTTCAAAAATGTTAATGAATGAAATAACAAAGTTTTTCAAGTTAAGATATTGTTAAGATTTAAATGAATGAACGGCCCTCTTAATTGGCTAATAAATGAATGAAATAACCAAGTTTTCCTTTTCTAGGATGAAAGACGGGGATGATATCGTTAAGAACGATCGAACTCAAATCCTGGAGCAGCCCAGCGGTGCTATTGCTCTTATTATCGAAGCAGCAGTTCCGGAAGATTCAGGAAAATATGTCGTCATCGCCACCAACGATGAAGGAAAGACTAGAAGCTCAGCTATGGTAGCTGTAGTAGGTAGGTGAAAACATTTTTTTTTTTTTGTCAAGCCTAAAGAATGACAGATTTTAACCTGTATAAGTATAAAAAAAATAAAATAATGTTAAGAAAAACATATTAAAGTCTAACTACGTTCCAACCTGACATTGCGATTTTAAAATTTTCATTTTAAAACGGATATAAAACAAAGGATATTTTTATTATGTATCAAAAGGAGTAGCTCTGCGCATGCCCGAAACACAGTTGCTAGTAACCGTTAGAAGACACGAAGTTTTTACTTCAAAATAAAATCGATATTGATATTAACAATTGTTACCATATTTATGAACTTTACAATAAGCTTTGTATCTTGCTACCGTAAAATAAAATTTAAAAAATATTTAATGTCTACATATTTTTATGGTACCGTCAAACAATTCGTCAAATGAAAAGACGTTGCCAAATGCCACGATATGCAGCCAATAGTGGAAAACTTATCCCTCGAATGTTCAAACGTAATCTTATACGCACATACGATGACAGCACTTGGCGACGTCTTTTGATTTGACAAAACTGATCGTATTATAAAACGTTAGCATACTTTTTACCATGTTTTTATTAACTCGCGTTCTTGTCTGTCAGGGTGAAATATTGTAATTGGTTTTAAACTAACTTCTTAATGAGCTAGAGACTTGAAATTTGGACTATAGCTCAGAAGTGGATGTCAATTCATGAAAATATGGAAAAAAATAGTTCTAGTCTTGAACCCGGGCCCCTAAAGAGGCGGGCCTCGATTTCGACAAAGAGCCCCGTAACTCCGGAACTTACACGAATTTGCACGAACAAGGACCACCTGTCGATATCACGGGTTGAGTTGCGTCTACGTATTCAATTTGGTGGCTCTGGGGTCTAAGAAAGGCCCCCATTTTTTTAAACTCGTTTTCTTGTACGTCTGTCCAGGTGGAATTTTATAATTGATTTTAAACTAAATTCCAGATGTGCTAGATACTTGAAATTTGGACTATAGCTCAGATGTGGATGACAATGTATGAAAATGGTTATAAAAACATGGTACATAAATAACATTTTTATTAGGAAAATTATTATTTATGAAAACATTAATGTTTACTTCATCGAAATTGAAAGATATATTTTATGAAAAACAGTCAGACTTAAAATGAAATCCTATATGCATTCCACTTAGCAAGTTAAATTACTACACTTAAGAAGCTTGTTCCTTTAGACATTTAATATTTCACTGGCCATGAAATTATTGCTGAAAATTTAAATAGAATATAAAATTCCTTAAACTTGATGTTTTCTTATTAAAAAAATTTGGTTCTTAGTGCTTTCGCAACCGTATTGGAGACATTAGATGAAACAAAGCACGTGGTTGCCAGTTCAGCGCGTATGAAACATGTGAAATAGGGGTTGCCAACTTGGCGAGTTATCTTGAACGTTGGTGATGTTACGATAGTACATAATTACACCGAAAAATTTTTAAACCTGATACTTAAGTGGCTATAATATGTGAGGTTTCGTGATATTTAAAATCTACTTTCTCGTAGTGTAATTTTAAAAACGTTGAGAAATTTTACTCAAAACAGTCGCAAACACTTAAGCGTTAATTTTTAATGCAATCTTTTTAGGCTTAAGTTTTAAGGAGAAAAAAGAGATTGAAATTGCTTATGTCTTTTCAGGGGATGGATTTAAATTGCCTGAAATAGTAGAATCCTTGAAACCATCATCTTTCGTTCAAGGAGAACCGGGTAAATTAACTGCCAAGATCGATGGAGAACCTAAACCTGATGTCAAATGGTAAGCTTGAATATTTTTAACTATATCTAAAGAACTTATTTTTTTAAAAAAACTGGGATATTTAAATAACTGTTACATTTCTTTCGTTATTTTTCTAAGAAATACTGGAATTTGTAAGCAGAAACAATTGTTTACAAATTCCAGTTGGTTTTCTACTAATTTTGAGGCACAATTATCAAACACCAATGCCACACAAAAGGGAGGCTCAGGGATCTTTACTACTAATTTAATTATTTATTAATAATTTATTTTTTAATTAATTGCTCAGTATTACTAATTATTTATTAAATAATTTATTTTTTACTGCTTTTTTTTATCTTGACAATATCAAAAGAATATGATTGGTAGCATATCGGAATATAATACGAGAATTTTGGACTTTCAACCCCCCTCCCCCTTTGAAAAATCCCTGTGTTCGCCACTGCCAAACAGTGACTTAAGAAGAATTTTTTCTGGAGCCTAAGCAATAAATGAATCTTATTTTTTCCCTTCAGAACACATCAAATCTTAATGTGTAAAATAATGTGATAAATTGTCAACGAAACTCGACATAATCGACAGTAGGGTACTTACGTATTATACCATTGACAAATTTTGCCAAATTAAAAAATGTTGCCATTTCAAAAAGTATCACCAAATGCTGTCATCGTTATAATTACTGTATTGTAACATGCATGGGAAAGATTTCCACTATTTGTTGCATATCAGTTTTGCTAACGTCTTTTGATTCGACTCTATTGGTCGATAGTATAATACATAAGATCCAAAACATAAGCTTAGTTACTAATGTAAAACCCTAACCTAATGAAGCAAACAAATTGCAAAAAATATATTATTACTAGTTCTGAGAAATCTTAGAATATTTTGCTTTTCACTTCTAGTGACAAAAAATAATCTACAAAAGGGGAACCAGCATTTTTAACAAACGTATTCAGGCTTAGGACTGAACAGTGGAATTAAACATGTTTTTTGACATCTCCATCATCTCATTTTTTTTACTGGTTAGAAAAATGTAATTTTTCCGAAAATAAAAATAAAAATATGATAACACAAAGGAATGAAAGTAGGCAAAAAAATTTAGCAATAAAATAGAAGCAAAGAAACGTATAGATTCATGACAGTTTGAAATACATAAATGACCAAAAAGGAACAAGTTAACAGAGAATTATAAACGTAATCGAATATAGTATATTGCTTGATATCCGACTAATTTAAAGGAAGTGGAATGTGTATAATTTTAAGAAACAAGATACACAACTAACATCCAAATGGTTCCAACAAGAAAAAATGCGCACTGTTCCTCTCATCCGCTAGATTTACCTTATTACTTTGCCTCTCAGTTAGATTCTTGTCATACCGTAGGTTGCGAGACGGTGTTCCACTGGAGCCCAGCGACAGGATCAAGATGAGTCAAAGTCCTGATGGAACGGTCACCTTGGACATTGCCGAGGTGAAACCAGAGGACGCAGGAAAGTACACCCTCCTCATCTCGAATGTGGGTGGAGAAATGAGAAGCTCTGCAAACGTCGAAGTTATACGTAAGGAACTGAATTTATCATCTACCTATCCAGTATACATTTCCAATCTCTTTTTTAGTGATTCATAATACAGAGTCCGGCATATTAACCTCCCCTGTTTTAAAAGGCAGTTACAAGCAAACAAAACAAGATACAGAGAAAAGTCTTTTGTTGATGAACAACAAATACGATGCCATTTTACATTAATTTGTTTTAAAAATTATATCCGCTAATGTCGTCTTACAATGGTGACACATTGACGAAGTCTTTCCCAAAAGTTGTTCATAGTTCGTGTCATTTCCAGTGGAATGGCAGACACTGCCTGGATAATTGCCTCCTTTAGTGCTTGCAGGGTTGTAGGACTATGTTTGTACACTAGAATGTTTTCTGCTGCTCAGTAGAGAAAATTTTGTTTATTCACAGTGATTGACTAGTTGAAGTGGGCCTCATCATACGAAATCAAAACAGCGCCAGGAGGAATGTTCTGAAGAACTTTCGGGAAAGACTTCGTCAATGTGTCACCATTGGAGGTCGCCATTTATTATACATAATTTTTAAAACTAATTAATGTAAAATGGCATCGTATTTGTTTTTCACCAATAAAAGAATTTTCTCTGTATCCTACTTTGTTTGTTCGTTACTGCCTTTTTGAAACAGGGGAAGTTAGTATGCCGGACCCTGTACTTATTATTTCAAAAAGAATTCGGTCATTAACCATCAGAACATAAAAAATGTTTTGAGTGTGATTCAATTTTATTTTTATCTTATAAATTTTTTTCCTGCGCTTTTACACTTTGATACTTAAATAATTTAAAAATTAAATTCACTTTGAATTTCTTGATTCCTTATATTGAATTCAATCACAAGTGCCCGGTATAGTTAGCGAATAAGGATAAATAAGTTTCATATCATTTTTTACAGAACTGTTTGAAGATTAGCTCACGTGTTTAATTAAAGACTTAATTTATTTCTAGATTTTGGAAGATTACGCGTACATTCTTTGCGTTCAAAATTACAGCTAATATGATTAAAGAATTTAAAGGGACTCTCAATGGACTCAATTCATGACGGTCTCATGATAAATGCATTCACGTGCTCTCCATTGAATTCAAAGCTAACTGACCTTAAACATGTACTTGTAAAATTTAGATACAATTTCAGATTTGAGAATTGAGTAATTCTGTTCAAATATTAAAATTCTTCAAAAAAATTTTAAAAATTAAAAAGTACACCAAGTGGGCAAAAAGTTAGTTAAAAATTTAAAAAAACTTAGAAAATTAAACAAAATTAAAAACGGTTTACAGGTTTAGCATCGATAAGTCACGGAATTTTTTTTAAGATAAGAAAAAGAAAAAAAATTCAAAAAAACACCCGATAGGTGGCGTTTTGTACATAAGTGAAAGAAAAGACTCTCAAATAACAGATTAACGTTACCAAATCATTTATTACAGCAGCATGTGCTCCACATATCCATCACCACAAGGGATGAAACATTTCAAGGGTGTCACAAATCCAGCAACGGCAGAGTGCACACAGAACGTCCGCCTGTATACATGTCAGCTCTCAGTGGATCGCATCTTTCAATTCCTATAGATTAGATGGAAAGGATTAAGACCACCTAGGAATTTTAATATCCCCACAACCAAATGTCTTTTGGAGTCAGATCTGGAGACCTAGAAGGTCATGTAAACTTGCAACGTTTGCTCATGATTCTTAGGCTTGGACGTCCGGATCTTGCACGATCCTGGAGTGATCCAGTTTCTTCAAATCGCTGAACAAGCTTTATGAAGCGTACCACTGTTGAAAGCCCTTTTCGAGTCTTCATATTTTTCTCAAGTCGGAATTTAGGCAGTGCAACAGTCGCTGATTCCTTATTCATGAAAAACAGCTTCACCCACAAAGCTTTGTCTTTCTCGCTCAGCATCCTTGTTCACTTATTTGGCATGCAACGGAGAATTAAATCTGGATCAAGAGCATCAGTATTTGTAATCGCTTGTTTCATTTGCATATTTCCAACTTAGTCGTCTGTACGAGCGCTATCTGTCGGCAGTTTTTTTTTTTTTTTTTTCCTTTTCTTAAAAAATTCCGTGACTTTTATCGATGCTAAACGTGCAAACCATTTTCTATTTTGGCTAATTTTCTGGGTTTTATAAACTTTTAAAATTTATACGAATTTTTTCCCCACCCGGTAAAAAAACTATACGTGTAATTTTTAAATCAAGTGCATTTGGTTTTCCTATTTGTGTTATTATTGTTGACAAATATATATTTTTTTAAAGGAAAGTTTCTGTAGTAAAAACGAAAGTTGGCAACATCGAAGTGCATGAACTGATTTGGCTGGTAACACGCGATTCGATTTATCTTGTAACTATGACGTCACATAAATTTATGAATTGATTGGCTCGAAACACGTGATGGCAGTTATCATGTGAGTATGACATCATATGAATTCCGGCCATTGTTCTAACTTCCAGTCATATCAAAAGTACAGTTAGGCATAATAATAAACTGTCCATAACTTTTGAAAGTTTAATGTACAAATTTTATGCTATTTTCGATTCTCAATACTCTAAAAAGCTTACACAGCAGCACGAGATCTATTTCCAATGGATCCCTTTCCGCACTGGACTCTATGGCAATGAAATGGTTTACCATTAGACCAAAGAAGGCGCCACTGAGGTTCCAGTGTCAATTAACACTCTGATATTATTTGAGATCTGCTCCAAAATAAAAATCTCAAACCAGCAACTGCAGAATATTCCCCGGCTCATCCCTGGTATAATAGGCAGGACCCAGGTAGTGCCCTTACCATCAAGGCGGATAAAGTCGTCCAGTCTACAATCTCCAGACTTTCAAGTGGACACATATACTACCTCTCCGTTGTTGATGGACAAAAAGCAACTCAGTTCAGGTCTCTCCGGGGCATCTTTTGAACTGTGCGGGTCTTGTCAATTAGGACATATATACTCCAATTCTCTTTCTGTATATGCCTTTTTGAGGCTAGATCAGGTGGAATCAGTCATCAAAAACAAACTTTCATACATTTTTTTTTGTTACATGTTACATTGCCTTTTATTTATTAACAAGAAATTTTTTCTGTGTTAGTTTAGCACCCTAATTGTTTATATTATTTACTTTTACCACAATCGCATAAAGTTATGCACGTGTGCTTTAAAGAGATAAAGCATCTTTCAAACACAGTCTGTAGAGTCAACAATGCTTTTACGTTTTCAGAGTCTCCACTGTTCTTGAAGCCTCTGGAAGCTGTTACCGGTGTCGTTGACTGCCCAGCTAAATTGGAATGCAAAATCTCTGGCGATCCCATTCCTGACATCAAATGGTAATAAAATCTTGTTTTGAATACCTCTCCGATCGATCAAATTTTGACTTGAAATTTATTTCAGCTTCAAAGGTTTTAAAAAGGATGTTTGAAAATAAAAGAATTGTTATTTTTTTTTAACATTTATAAACCCCGTGCACCACCGAACGTATAACACGGGGGTAAACAACACAGACAGAAGAAAGGATCACAACACAAACATCCATGCCTTCTCCGGGATTCGAACCCAGTCCCTGCGGCACCGCAGTCAGCTTCACTGACCACTATACCGGATGGGCGGCTAAAAAAGAATTGTTATGTAATAAGTTTTTCTTAAAGTGAAAAAAAATCAGTAAAGTTAACTTTTATACTCATACATTTAATACAAAAGGCTCTTCAGAAGCTCTAAAAATATTTTAAAGCAATTTTATACGCATAAAAATTACTGTAAAATCCGGCGTATAACACGCACGTATACTTCCAAGCTACAATTTTTAATTTTTAGGTATATTCGCCGTACATCGTGCACTCCCTTTTTTTATGTAGAAACTGCAACGTACTAGCGCAATGCTCTTGTGTTTTAAGGTCATTTATTCCTGGTATTATTCAAGTTTTAAGGGGAGGGAAATAGTATAGAGTTCTAGGACAAAAATGCTTTAAGGAATTTCTTTTCTTTTAAATAAACAATTTTTCTATATATGTAGAAGTTTATTTTTTCTATGCTCGTCTTTTTTTTAAATTTTTATAGAGCTCTCATTTATATACTATACGTATAACACGCACTCGTAAATTTCGGTCTTATTTTTTTGTGTTATAAGCGCGCGTTATACGCCGGATTTTACGGTAATACAAATATTGATAAATAATTTGTACATATATTATCTGCAAACAATTTTTTAGAAAATTGTAACTTATTATTTTAAATATTTCTCTTAAATGTATGATACTTTTCTCAGTGAAATGGTTAGGCAACATGTGTTTCTTCTAAAAACACGAGCATATGTTATAGTTTGAGTAATAAAGTAAAAAGGAGTGTAGATTAAAAACTAAAAAGTTATTTTCAGATAATACATGTTATATGCTTTAATCTATCAATCTCACCTTTTTATCGTGAAAACAAATGTTTTGACGTAATACTTTCATAAAATAAAACTTAAAATCCCACAATTTATTTAATTAAAAATATGGAATATTTTTTTTGCTAACAAAATTAATATGAAAATTTTATTAACATAATATTTTCATAGATTCTGTCAAAATTTATATACTTAGAAAAGTAATCTACTCAAAATATATAAAATAATAAATTACGTACTTGGAAAAACTCTTTTTTACGATATAGTGCACTATAATAATCTTAATAAGTGTGAGACTTAGTAAAATGAATGATCTAATAGGTTTCTGTTATAAAATTCTTCAACTTATCGAAGAAAATTGCAATTCATGATCATTAGAACTTTTTTTCTGGTATTTATATATTATACCGTAGGGGGACCAATTTTTTGTTAAATAAAAAGACGTCGCCAATTTAAAAGACATCACTAAATGCTGTCATTGTCATTATTGCTTTGATCGAGAATGGTCTTCCACTATTGGCTACATATCTCAGCCTTTTGCGACTTTTTTTTAATTGAAGAATTTGGTGAGCGTTATAATACGTAAAAACTTCGTACCCTATTTGTTCTAGAGGTTTGAGTTATAGTAGTTAAAGATTAATATCACACAGTATCATTCGTTTTCTTAAATAAAAATTATTGAATAACTCTTGCATTTAAAGGAATCAATTCTAAGTTTTCTTCTCTTATTGTTTATTCCAGGACAAAAGACGGAAACGAAGTGTCTGACGACGACGCCAACATAAGGAAACGACAGCTGCCAAGTGGCGAGGTTGCTTTGGTGTTCGACAAGTGCAAACCTGAAAATGCTGGCGATTACACTTGCACAGCTACAAACAAACACGGAGAGAAGTCTTGCTCTGCTCCTCTCAAAGTGATAAGTAAGTCATAACGATTTTTTGATACATATGTAATATTCCATCGACCCATATCGCCAAATGAAAAGACATTGCCAATTCAAAAAATTTCACCAAATGCTGTCACGTTGTTATCATGTTCGAACATGCACGGGAACGGTTTGCCACTGTTGGTTGCATGTTGTAACATTTGGCGACTTCTTTAGCTTTGATAGAATTGGTCGATGGGATAGCACTGCATACACTTGAATATCTTACTCTCGGATGTATGTTTTTAACAATCCGTTGCTTGTAACTATCACGCAGGTAAAGACATTGAAGGTCAGCACAAGAGCTCTCCGTCCTTCGTAACTCCATTAACCGACCTCAAGGTCCAAGAGGGAGACACATTCAAACTGGAAGCCATGGTTTCTGGAAACCCCATTCCAGAAGTGCGTTGGTTCTTGGACGATCAACCCATATCTATTTCCGACACCATTCTCCCAACGTTCGACGGCAAAAAGGTAATTGAAATTCTTTATATTTTAAGTTAGAAGGGAACACATTTAGGGTACACGAAAAGACTATGCGGGATGGGGTTAAAATAAAGCATAGGGTACGTGCCAAATTTGGCGAATTTTTGTGTTTGATAATTACTTAGTTCAAAATTTCTTTTTTATTAACCCTTTAATATAAGATTAGAAGGCTTCGGCCGGATAATCCGGCTCCGGTGACTTAGAGGTAGCGTGCCCACTTCGTAAGCCTAAGATTCAGGGTTCGACCCGGCTGGAATCGATAGATTTTCTGGATGCGAAAATCGTAAGCACATAAGTTATATGATTATGTGTCATGTAAGAGATCATTTGAGTACTGATAGATCCCTCTTGGTCCCTCTGGTACTCTCGGCAAAATTAAAATTACGACAATATTTAGCATTCGACGACAGCTTAAATTAAATATATTAATTCAAGCGTCCAAAAATTTGGTAACGAGAACGCCACTAGATGGTGCCACCGTGAAATGGCTCTCACGTTTCTGGACTTGCCGTGTCTGCAAAGGCTAAGTTGCTAAAATGCAGCCCCATTAGGCGGAAAGATAGAAGTTCAGTGGCCGAGCGGTAGCGTATCGCGCTTCAATACCACAGGTCCGGGGTTCAAATCCCGGGCGGGGCAAGATCGACTCGGACTTTAATCCCTTCAGTGGATCGATAAATGAGTTACAGGCTTGCTTGGGATCTAAACACTGGAAGTTTCTCTTCAGACTGACCACCTGACCGGAGCATCTGTTTATGTACCCCACGCCCAATGTCACGAAAATTGAGATGGGCACAATAGGCCTTGGCCGTTGCGCCACTGAGTTTAAACCTTAGTATAAGGTTTTTCTGGTAACACTTAATACAGCTTGACATCATTTTTTGAAAGTTGCAAAATTACTCATATGTACTTTAATTAACATTTTTTTTCAATTACGCTGGAGTTAGGCTTAATAATTCTAAATCTTTACTGGATGAGTTCAGTCTGTATGGGTTTATTCACTAATCACATTTCGTCGTGTTGCTGGGTAAGTTTCCATATTTAAAATGTTAAACGTGCAATTGATAATTCCACTGTTGTAATCACTTTTTAAAATTAAGTTTTCTTCCTCTTCATACCAGAATTGCAGCCAGAATAGATTATACTCCCGTATTTCACATATTTCTTAATTTTTTTGCATTCACGACCCTGTTCTTATCAAATCTTTCGTCTATCAGTATGTAGCTTTTTTTCTCTTTGAAAACAGACTATCATCAATTGAGATGAAAACAGCTTTTATAAAAAACACAATTAGAAACACATATAGAATTTGTACATTGCTGCCATGAAACATAGGCATCGACTTAGAAGAATTTGGCGCATTTATTATACATTGGCGAATTTTACCAGTGTGTTTGTGATGATTTACAAGTATCGTCCAAACGATCAAAGTATTTATTTTTATAATACAGGTATTACGTGTAATAATTTCCTCGATTCAATTGTTTCTTTTTCCAGGCCACCCTCAAAGTGTACCGTTGCAATCCGAGACACGAGGGCGTGTACGAGTGCAGAGCCACCAACAATCAGGGCGACGCCAGCTCCAAAGGAAAAGTTTTCATTCAACCACACACACCTCCGAAATTCATCGAACGACTTTCCGATATGCAAGTAAGTTTTCGAATTTCAATATAACATGCTCTCATCGACGCTAGTAGGAATTCCCATACATTGTAACGGTGATTTTAAAAGTAAATGTCAACAATTCCTGCTAGCAAACACAAAATCTCTTTAATGGATGTTGCCAAAACTGAAATTTAATTTTTTTTTTAAAAAATCAGATGCTTTATTTGATAAGAGTCGTAATTGTATGAGGTACCAATGAATAAATATTAACGGCAAAGATAGACAATGGCGTCTTATTGTAATGGGTCTATTCGCGTACCTCCTACTAATCCTCTAGGGGAAACACTTTCTTTAAATATCAATCTATTGAAAACTGTCTCCAGAAGAAGATGTGGAGTATGCAAATCAAAGCTTATATTTAAACATTAACTTTCGGGTTCGAAGAGAAAGAGATTAGAAGCTAAATGATAACAGTGAGTGATTAACGTAAAGTAATAGATAGCTAGGCGCGAGTGTTCCGCAGATTATTTGTTTAATTGTTAAGATTGACGATTTGTCAGTTAGGTATTTAAATTGGAATAGCGTCGGCTTAAAGTAGATCACCTTAGACATATCTTAGATTATTTGATATGTGTATAGCTAAAACATTCCTAAAGTACGTAATTAAATTTATAATTAAATATTCCTTATATAGTCTTCCTCGCTTTTGCACCCATATTTATTTAAAAGTGCGTTTCCTAACTAGTTGGGTTGTTCAAGTTTGTTAGGTTGTTGAGACTTGTAAGTAAATTGTGTTTGTTTTGACTATGGCTAATCTTCCTTTTAACTGTCGTAAACTGAAGGATGGGACAGCCTATCCATCACAATATACTCGAAGCTATCGAATTATTCGAAAATACACGTTCACTGACAGTATAACTAAAAGTTATAAAGCACACTGATATATTCCCGCTTTTTTTTATGGAGAACAAAGGTTAATTTCTTGTACTGTATGGATACTTGTGTATTGCTGATAAATCTATGGATGGACCAAATTTTGAAACTACGAGGTCTTCAAAGGACATTTTAAGGCAAGGGCTAGCTGAACCCGGGCCAAGGCCTCGTCTCGTTCTCGACTCGGCTTTAATAATATCATAATCTGAATAATTTTGATCGTCAAATGCTATTCAAGGAAATATTCCTCAAAACACAAGAAATTTTGAACCATACGCCAATTGGCATAATTACGTCATGACCATCATCCGTGTCTAGGCCTACCACCCTGTATCTTTATTACTCATATGGTCAAAGTCTGTAGTCTTTTAAATTGGTTTGTGAGATAGTGAGTCATGCACATTTATTTGTTACGGATTATCGCGTTTGTACAAGTATTTGACCACGTACGCTATAAATAGTCTAAGTAATGGGGTTTCAGGTGAGACCTACTTTTGCACAGAGACCCAAAACCTGAAGAAGTATTTAGACGTCACCTAATACAACATAAATTCAAAACTAAATTTAAATTAAGGGTGATGTTACTTCAAACCAACAAAAATATCTTGCGATATTAATTCAAAGATAATTCAATTCTAAAAACGACATTAACTTAGATCCACCAAACGTCTAATATAAGAATTTTTTGGGGGGAATCTGGTAATTTGTACTGTTTTAAAAGGTCTAAATTAGTCCACCAAATCAACTATTAATATTTACGATGTTGTTACTCATTTCCTGTAGTTCTTAGCGAACCAACCAATGAAGCTGATGTGTCGTGTGGAAGGCGTGCCCGAACCAGTGGTTGACTGGTACTTCAACAGGAATAAGTTGGACTCGGGGGTGAAGTATTCCATCTTGAGGGAAGGCGACAAGTGCATCCTCACCGTGCCCCACCCTCGACCTGCGGATTCTGGCATTTACGAATGCAGAGCCAGGAATGAAGTGGGAAAAGATTCCTGCAACGCCAACATAGCAGTCAGGTAAATTGAGACTTAGTGAATATATAAAATATATTACCTTACATTTTTTCTTTTTAATCATGCATCATACATAGTGAGTAATTGACGGATCTGGATTGCCGTCATCGCCTCCTCATCATTTGAGTCCCCAAAGCAGCATGTGACCTGGCATTATCATGAAGTAGTATAATATCCTTTCTACTGAACAACGCCGGCCTCTTTCCTTGGAGTGCTATTTTTAAGTTATCTAATTGCTGGCAATACTTCTTCTAATTTAGCTTTTCGTTCAGTTTTAACACCTTAATAAGTATTGGTTTTCGAATGTCCCACCGTTATACACAACTTTGTCTTCCTCAGACTCAACATCGGTTTAAAAATGGAGGGAGAAGGTTTTCCAGGTACATAATACGCTCTTTTCCTTATGATCTTTTCATAGGTAACTCACTTTTCATCCCCAATTATCCTGTCCAAAATGGGTTTCGAATTTGTTCTTTGCAAGCAGAGAGAGAGATGTGGGTACGATCATTCAAATTCTTCTCAATTCATGTGACATTCATCTCGAATATTCCCATACCAATCATAGTTCCTGAATATGGTCCGAAATAGTTTGTTGAGCTGAATCAAGCCTTTCCGCCATCTTCGATGTTGTCAAAAAGGGATTTTGCTCTTGCAAAGAGCAGGTTATCAGAAAGGTTGAAAACCACCTACTACTTGAAATTTTTCGAACCGGCATCTGCATGTTCTATCAAAACTGTACCATTACCAAGCACTTTCAATACATTTCTGCACTCTTCTGAGGCAATTCTTCCTTGTTGGAATACATATGTAGCCATGGGTAAATGGCGTCTCATATAATATTAACATAAATCATCTTTTTAGTTCATTTTTGCTAGGTCAGTATGTATATATTCAGTAATAAAAAGAGAGCCAAATATACGTCAAATGATTGTGCACGTAGTTGTAGAAACTTGTTGTTACAGGAACGAACAGAACTTTCTGGTATACCATACATAAAAAAGCCTCTAAAATATATCCCAATTTATTCTTTTGTGGGTATTTCTTTCGATAAAAATATCCCGCAAGTATATTTTTTGTGGGACTGTTCTGTCAATGCAACATCAGCATGGCTTTTGTCATTGACTCCCTTTTCTATTTTTATAATTCAAAAAAATTGTACCAAACCGTATAGTTTTTGAGATATGAAGTTTACATCTATTATGAATTCACAATTTCATTCTGTATGAAAAGTTTTAGAGTTTTATAAATATATTGCATTAACTATTCAACTAAATATTTGTAGTATAGTTTTTAAACGAGAAAATATCACTTAAATTAAATACTGTCTTCATCTTTTGATGATCTAGGCACATTTGTAAATGCTCCGAGAATTGTAGTAATTTAAATGGCAATCACTGATTGCTATTTTTTCATGCTGACAAATAATTGTTTGTCTTTTCAGTGGTGCGGATACAGAAGGAGAGCCAGCTATGTTTTTGAAGAAACTGAAAGATTCGTCTGTTCTGAATGGAATGTCTGCCAAACTAACCGCTTGCATCTGTGGAACACCTAAACCTGAAGTAAAATGGTGCGTGATTGTGCTTTTTTTAAGCAAAAACGTTAAATAACTTGTGCTCCCAGTTCATAGTTATTTATATTTTAACAAAGAGCTGGAAAAAGTTAAAAATAGTAATACTTTATGTCACCAGTTAAGAACATAGTTTTAAAATAGCCTACACTTTCAAAAATTAATTAAAAATAAAGTTTTTACCTTTCAGTTTCTTACGTTCCATAAAGAAAAGATTAAAGTTTCTGTTTTAATGAAATCCAAACTAGATGTTGCAATTTCCCCGTTTTATTACACTCTCGTTTCAAAATGGCTTCACCGCAAGAACAAGTGTAAATTGTAGAAGGGTTTATCAAATTAAAATCTGCAACACACTTGTAATAGCTTAAATTTCCTATAAATGAGCTCAATCTTCAGCTCCACAGTATGGAGCTGAATAAGTAGCTACGCTAATAAGTAGCGTTTGGTCAAAAGCAAAATCTGGTCGCTCTAGCAGAAGCTGAAATGACGTTACTTGTAGAGACTCGATATTTTGCACGCGACTCATGATACGCATATTGAAATTAGGCAATAAAACATAGTTAAAAAAAACTTTGATATTTTTTATGGAACACAGGAAACCGTAAGTAAAAGTATCTTTATTTGTAATTAAAATTTGAAAGTGTAGCCATATTTTTCGACACCCAGTACAATGATTAAAATTCTGAATTTCAAAAGGAATTTACTTCAGTGGAATAAATCCCTTTTCAATAAATCCCATTTGCTTAGCATTCATTTCATTTTTCTTCTAACATTCGAATTAAGAAGCATCTTTAAAATATGTTGAATAAGAAATTAAGTTAAATGTCGTATTTCGTTATAATATTTTATCAAAAATGAAATTCAAAATAATAAATTAACACAGTTGCATCCTTTTTTTCTCAAAATTGACGTGGTCGCGGTAGCCAAGTGGTCAAAGTATCGGATCATGGCTAGCGTGTCATGAGTTCGAGGTCAGCACCACTGAAGACCCGCCGTGTAGGGAAACGATGCACGTTAAATCTGTCGAGAGCTGAAACGTCCTCTCGTTGGTGTGGTGTGGTAGTTAAAAGAGGGGGTGCCAGCTCCCGTGTCGTCCGCGTCACTTGACCATGGTTCAAAATTACGCGGACCGTTCCCAAAAGCCCTCTTGTAGCTGAATAGTGCGACGTTAATATTCACTCACTCACTCAAAAATGACGTGCTATGATTAACAATGAAAAAAATGTCTATTCTTTGGCATTTTAATGTGCCTATTACGTGTTATAATATTAACTCATTATGGCAACATTTTATCTTGGTTTATTTTATAAGAAGTTTTGTAAAAAATAGTTTTAGAATTATTTTTTGCTTACAGAACATTTCTCTAATTTAGGATAGGGTAAACCTCTATGCAAAGGAGCCTCTGTTTGCCAACCCCTTCTCTACGCAATTATATAATATTACGATTTTCAATAAAAACTACAAATGAAATATAATTTGTTGGCTTATATGATTTACAGGGGAAACTAGGAACCTGATTGATTATTAGTTAGAGCATTTTCTACTAAACTTGAATATTTCCGTATCAACAATTAAGAAACAAATTATTTTAACGTATTGTTTGGTTACTAAAATGTCCTCGGTTCACTTTTAGGTTCAAGGATGGAACCCAACTGTCTCCACATAATCGATTAACTTTAGAAGCTGATCCCAACGGTGTGATTCGCCTCATTATCAGAGGAGCTCAGAGGGCGGACGCAGGAACTTACAGAGTGTCCATTTCGAATAAATTCGGTAGTGACACATGTACGGCTGTTCTCGGCATAGAAGGTGTGTAACATTCACATACGTTTTTTATTTTAAAAAAATCATATAAAAATGTTTTTGTTTTATATTGTTGATACTTATAGATTAACACAACCACGCCAGTGGAAATAGCCAAAGTTAAAAAGTACGCCGAGTTCTGGTAACCACGCTAGTGGAAATCGCCAAAGTCAAGAAGCACGCCAAATTCTGGCAGCTATACAATTTATTTACTTTACTTAAGCTATTCATCAATATATTGCGTGGAAATTTCCATTCGAAAAATAATCCGGAGCTTTAAAGCTTTCAATTTTATAACTAAACTAAAATTTATTTAAAACTTAAAGTATAACTGTACAAAATATACGCCAATTGTGCCATACTCACCATAAATATGTATACGAGCATTAAATATAAATCCACCACATTTGATATCGCTATTCTTTCTTCTCCAAAAAAAAATCGCCAATGTAATTACGAGAGTTGAATGTGATAATGCATAAGTACTATTTTTTATTTTAATCACACCTAAAATTCATTTAAAATGTCATGCCAAATTAATTGAATTTCAGTACATTTTTGATATTTAACTGTACATAAATCTTTTACCCCTTTTTTTTGCAGGAGAAGATAAGCCTATAAAACCTGAGGTTACCAAAAGAGAAATTACAAAACCTATCATTACTACAGGTAAGTAAATCCCTTTTTTCACGACAGTGTATTAAGTGCATTTCCCTAAGCTTTTGAAAATCATTCTTCTACAAATCTATTCTATTAATTAAACACACCCCTCTGATAGAGAAAGTGACGAGATATACGGCTGGTTATATCGATGCGAACAAGTTAACTCTTTCAACAAAAGACCAAAAGATAGGTGGCCGCGGTAGCCTAGTGGCTGATGCACGTTAAATCTGTCGAGGCTCAAAGTCCTCTCGTTAGTGTGATAGTTTGGAGAGGGGAATGCCGGCTCAGGTGACGTCCTCGTCACTTGACCGAGTTTCAAAATTATGAGGTACATCATCTATAGCCTACATGTTTCTTTAGAATGCAAAATGAACAAACACTCTTTCACTCAGTGTAAAAGAGTTATTGATGCTTCGCCGTTAATTACACCCTCCCCTGAGGGTTTGTCCTAGGGTCCCCCCCCTCTTCCCTTACCACCAACATCTTGAGAGGACTTACGGCTCGCTGAATGTTTAGAGTACACAGTAGCGTAATGTACTCCCTCGCATTGCGGGAGGACCCAGGGATTCTAGGGTGCCCAAAACCTGACTTTACAGGATTGCCATTGTACCTTGCCGTACAAGCACTAAATACAAACATTCATACCTTCTCCGGGATTCGAACCCGATCCCTTCGACGAGTCAGAGTCACTAACCACTATACGGTCTGGGTGACTATGAAAATGCTTTGTGTTTACTGTAAAAAGAACCTCTAGTTGTCCCCCAAGCGATTTGTGAATATTGCGAAAGATTTTGGCTTACATATATTTCGCCACACCTTAAAGATAACTTCAATAGTTTTGAATTGCCTTGTACTACTCTAGTCAAAAAGATCCCGGAATGATCTCCTACATTCTCGCAAGTGTTCTTTGGAAAGTAAATATCTGTTTTGGGCGTTGATAGCACTAATAAGGAAAACACACAGCCATTTGGAATTCATTTACTGTACTATTGGCGTTAGCTGCAGATCATTTCTGGCAATGCGAGTTTTTAATTCGTTGGATTTTTCAATGTCGTCTTTGGAGCAGCGTGCAAACATCAAATTATATGTTTTGCCCGAGAAATCATCTCCTAAAACGCTCGAGATGCTGAAGAAAGCATTCGGAAACGAGTGCCAGAGGACTTTTACCTGCTCCCTTGGGCGAAAATGGAATTGAAGGGACATCGTTTTGTGGATTCAGATGAGGTGATCCAAAATGCTACAAATCAAATGAAGTATCTCTCAAAAAAAGGGATTCCAGGAGTGTTTTGAACAATTATACGAACGCTGGAAAAAGTGTGGGGATGCAGGATGACAGCACTTTGAAGGTCAATAAGATTTTATTGGGTTCTACTTTTTATCAATTCGTAATTTACTTATTTTGGGAGCTTTTTGTTCCTACAGTGTGTATCGAAAAATAATCATGTCTTTAAATCTGAAATTATTGATGAATTACAAGTCCAAGAGCTTCAATATGTCCGAATGGGAGAAATCTCTAGAACTAAATACTCCTACATAAGTCAAAAATTATTTGCATCGTCACGCAAGAGTATAATATGACTGTAATAATGTTGCGTTATTTTCAGGACCACCTTCTCCTTTGCCCCATGCTCCATACATATTCAAAATGACGGACGACACAGCTTCTCTGGGCTGGAGACCCGCCATTCCGCAGTTCCCTCAAGTACCCTACACCTACAGACTGGAATTGTGCAGGACACCCGACGGACAATGGTCTACATACAAATCAGGTAATCAAAGATTTAGTTAAGGTTCTTTTATCTACAACTCTTAAAAATGGAATGTTTTGTTTGTTTTTTCACTGTTATAACTTAAAATGTCCTATATATAATTAGCCCTTTGTCCCTTATAAACTCGGATTTAGTTGTTTTTTTTAAATCAAGATAACAAAAATAAAATCCAATACTCGTATTTTTGGATTTTTAAATTTCATTAATTATGATGAAAATTGCAAAAGCAGGGTATTTCCTAGAGTCATTATTGAGTTAAGGATTAAAAATCTATTGTACGAACAACACATGTTAGCAAGAATAGTAGTTTCTAAAGCAATTTTTACTTTTTGCTTAGCGCAGAGCTCGACAAACTTCTAGATATGGCGTGCGAAACCTATCCACCAATAGGATTCAGCGTCCCACGCAGTAGGACATTTTAGAAACAATGCGATTCCCTCTATAATGCGTGCAGAGTTAGAGAAAAGAAGTTAATACTATAGATTCATAGTTTTCAAATGAGAAAAGTTTTTTTTTACTTAGATATGCAGAGCCAAAAACGGAAAGCAGAGTACATGCAATTTTCGTTCTTCAAACTATTAAATCTCTCCAGTAATGACATTCACTAATTAACAAAATAGCTGTAAATTTATCTTTAGAGTTATCTTCCAGATTTTTTTCTTAATTCCGTAAGTGTCCATAATGCTGAAGATGCTTGTCGAATAAGGTCCATTAAAATTTATCAACTTCCATCCATTTACAAATTTCCTCAACATTGTATACTATTGAACTGAAAGAAACTTTGTAGCCTAGATTTGTGAAAAGACGTTTATAAAAATTCCATGAGATTAAAATTACTCTCGGGAATTCAAAATGGCGGGTGGATGGCAGCTTAAATCTCTACATCAATTCTTTCTACCGCTTTGGATTCATGAATTTTATAGAATCTAAATTTTGCTCTACTCCTCGATTTTAGACTGGAAATTCGAATACAAAAAAAAAAACATAGCGTATTCATTTGAATACAATAAAAAATACAGCATATTCATTTGAATACAATTATAAAAAAATCTAAAAATAGCTTGTTTCTTAAAAAAAATTTCCACCAAATTTTTCAAATGTCTCTTAATATTTTTAAAAATCTGGAAAAACCTAAAAGGAATTACTTTAATAGACATAAATAAAATAATGCTTAGAGGTTTTTAGAGAAAAAATTCAAACAAATTTTCATTACTATTTGCTGTTTTCGAAGCACCTTATTTGTATACATGTTGATATGCTAGTCTAGGTTTGAGGTGGAGAATAGAAATTCCACTGGATTAACATTGCGTATAGGAATTCAAAATGGCCTGTGCAATACAAAATTCGAATGGCGATACTTTAATATTAAGTATTATATATGAAAATCTTAAATCTTGCTTTTTCACATGAAACCGATTTTTGAATAATTTACTCAATTCATGATTTCACCTCTGAAAATAAATTAATTTGTTTAAAAAATGCAAAAGAGGGGGGGGGATATTTTTCATGGTAAAAAACAGAGGCATGATAATTTTTCGTTACAAAAACTTTTATTGCTTGGTAATAGTCAACATACGGGACTAAAATACTCTTGAAATTAAAACGCAACAATTTAATTTTGCAAAGAAAGCTTTAAAAGTACCAGCTGCTTTATGCGGGGGAACCTCTCCTAGTGAGAGATAAACAATAACTGCCGCGTTCCACGTATTTTTATTACAAAACAATTTTCAAAATAAACAACATGTTGCCATCGCGCAAAAAATAAATGCATAGTCCATGGCATTGGTAAATGGCGTGGTGCAAAACAATTATTTTACACAAAATACATATTAATAAGAATAGAATAGAAATTTAGTGCAAAAAATTAAATAAACAAATGATTAAAATACAATTCCTTTCAATCAAATAGTTTTAATCAGTTGGGGAAATTCTTATTTATAACAATTTTGGGTTGTTTTCACCTACTATCCGGATCAAATGAGGATACATTCTCAGACTTAATAAAATGCTCAGATTTTAATATAAATTCGTGTCATTTCTAACACATGCGCTATTGATACATTCCACAGCTATGCAGTTGTTTGCTTAACGCATGTGAAATTTAAGAACCATTTAGAATCATATTAGAAGAGACAAAATATATTTGTGTTAGAAAAAAAGGGATCAACCCTTATAAAAATGAGTGATATAATAAAATGTCTATTGGATAGCTGAGTCAAAATACATATTAATGTTGTAACAATTTTCAACATGGAAAGTACTCCGAGACTAAATCATAGTCATTTAACACTGTTCGACAGCCATAGCACAAAAACGGTTTTCAGAAGACTTTCACCTGTGCAATGTACTTCATTATTTTTTGTTTTTTCTTTAGGGATCAAGGATTCATCTTGTGACGTAAGAGATTTGGCTCCAGGTGTAGACTATATGTTCCGTGTCCGAGTAGAAAACCGTTACGGTGCCAGTGAACCCTCTCCATATGTTACTGCCCACAGAAGTCGTCTTTACAGACCCTTCTCGCCAGCAGACTTCGAACCCAAGGATTACGATTTGGAGCACTTGAAGTTGGACAAATACGGTAGGCACATAAATTAGAGAGGATTACAGTTCTGCTAGGCGGAAGTTATTTACCAAAGGTATGTTTTCTTTATTTGAATAAAACCCCTTGATGTATTTTTTGTTTGCAGCCGCTGCACCGAGGTTCCTCAGAACCGAAGAAGACTGCACGTACGCCATCCGGGGTCATCCCGCCAGAGTTGAATTCTGGGTCTACGGCTGTCCTCAACCTAAAATCACTTGGTCATTCAATAACGTACCGGTAAGCTTTTTTACATGCAACTACTCTTGGGAAACATTTGAACGCATTTGTTTTAGATTTATTTCCGAAACCATTGATAGCCTTAATTTCTCTATAAGTTACGAGGAACGCTCTGAAAGTTAGTCTCGTCATTTTTGAAAGGGAAAAAGGTACAGTAGGTTAAAAAATTCCCCTTAAGAAACTACATTATTTGCTGATTAAACGACGGAAGAAGCGGCAGCGTAGCAACAACGCATGCGCAGAGCCCCAAAGAATACAGAGTAGCAGCTGACTGGCGTGCCCTTAGGTTATATGAGAAAAATCACGATGGCAAGCCAGAGTGTACTGACAACGTGGCCACAAGTGGAATAGACTTGTGGTGGAATAGACAAGTGGATAGTTTAATGTGTGAATAGACACGTAATTGCCCCATCAATGGATGCCTGCTGATCGTATATGGTGAGTAGGTCATATTTTGTCAAAGGGTTGGTCATTGGTGTTGCATGCTCAGTGACAGAAGACAATGTCGAGGATAAAGGTCGCACACACACACACAGTGGGCGTCCCTTCACATTCACTAATGAAAACAACGTGACTTGAGTACGGAACATAGTGCTAGCGGACAGGCTCATTACAGTGTCAGAGGGGCGTCCATATTGCTCATTGTTTTGTGGGTGCAGGTTTTTGGTTACCAAAAAGTGAGAGAGAGAGAAAAGAGTACCGAAAGAGAAATGAGTTCCTGTTCAGAGTTATCACAGGTCATGAGACATGGGGTTCACCACATTACACCAGAAACCGTGGCCACCTTTGTGACGTGGAAGCATCCAAATAAATCAGTGAGGAACAATCCTTACAAATCATTGCCGAGATGGAGTAAATTGTGAGAGAATACTCTGCATCGGTAGAGCACGGAGTTTTACCACAGTAGTTTTTTCAAACTGATTGCTCGCAGCGACAGTTATTTCAATGTCGGTGGAGACTATTCCAAAAAACAGTGCAAGATGTATAGTTAACAATAGAATAGGAGGGGGGTTATGACAAAGTTTCTGTGTAAAAAAAAATGACGAAGCTTACTTTCGGAACATCCCTCGTATAATTGGAAAAATAATTGTTTACTGCTCCCATAAACATAGTTAAAAATCTTTCTCTCAAAAACTGAGTTGATAGTGAGCAATATGATTGTTGTTCTGTAGGTCGAAGCAGGCAAGTACGATTTCTTGGAGGACCGCAACGGACAGGTCATTCTCTTCATCACTCGTATGGGTGATGATGACGTGGGAACGTATACGTGCAAGGCAGTGAACGAACATGGAGAGGCACAAAGAAAAATCAAACTCTTGATTGCAGGTAATTTTTTTAATCTTTAAAATAAACATCTGCTGACAGTGATGTGAAAATAATAAAAGGAACATTATATTAATCAGTGTATTCTTTCCACTTTTCGATATACGCATCCTTAGAAATAAAAGTTGTTTTAATGAAAAAAATATTTTCTCCGCACAGACACACCTGTTTTCACCAAGAGGTTGGAACCTCAGACAATCATGATCCGAAAAGGCGGAGAGTTCCGATGCCGTGCGATCGGTGTTCCCTACCCCAAAATCAAATGGTTCAAAGATTGGCATCCTCTCAGCGAATCAAGCCGTATCCATATCAAGTGGGAGGAGCCAGATACTTGCATCTTGACTCTCAATGATTCCATTCTGAAAGACGGCGCTCTCTATACTTGTACAGCTACCAACATTGCTGGCACGGCTACAACATCTGCAATGTTGAACGTTGAAGGTATTTCAGAACGCTTTTATTTTAGTTACTATGTTTGGTACTTGTGTAATATCGCAACCACGTTGGTGGAAATCGCCAAAGTTGATAAATGTGGCAACTTTCTTGTAACCCAATGTCTATTGCTCCATGGCAACCTGACATATGAACTCCAGGCATGTTCAACAAACGGAATTCCTGTTTTCATCAGCACATGTTTTCTGCTTTTCGATAATTCTTTACAGTCGTACTTTTTTCTGACTTAATTTGCATTTATGAAACTTAAATTATATGATTTGTCAGCAATAGTAGGTAAAACCAATAAATTTGATTCAAAAGCATATTTACCCTAAATATGCAAAAATTGAAATTGGCAGGCCTTTGAGTTGTACATCGATAAATAGTGGTTTTGGAAATGCTACGTGAAAAACTGTTATCAACACGTTTCGAATTAGCATTTGCAATTGGTTCGAAATTGATCATCTCTGCCTTTTTACCGCAGCTTAGTTTTCTGTACTGCTGGTGCAAGGGAATGATCATCATTACACTTTATCACGGATATTTGAAAATGCTCAACAAGATAGTAATTGACTGGAACAATTATTTGCAAGAAATCTGTGTCCCAGTTAGAGCCAAATGGGAAAAGAAAATGTTTCAGGGAAAATTCTAATGCTTTTAAAATCTACAAAAGACCTCTGTTTCTAAAGTGAAAAAACATTGCTGATAACTTTCTTCCGCATCAATAGATTTTCTGCAAAATATGCAAAAAGGGTAAGGTTACAGTTTCTGTTGGGAAGACAGAATCATTACAGAAATGTCACGAAGCTCCGTCTCTCTTGAAGAAACTAATATTCTAAGTTTATCTTACTCTTAAATAATTAATTAGTTTATTGAAGTACCCAAGTCCGCATTAATCTGAATTTAAAGTAAAGAATTTTCGGTCAATTTACGGGATTTCAAAAAGCTGCAACATGATAGCACTTACATTAAGAAGTGACATGAAAGGAAGAGGAAATCAGTACTTCCTCAACTTTGTATGAGTTAACCTTGATAAAAAAACAGTTCTAAGAAAACAACGAGAATCGGTTTTTTTCGCTCTTGCTTTTTTATATTCGGACCCTGTAGCGATATAATCTATATACGCCAGTAACAACCTCCGCACCATGGTGATCATTTTGGTGTAGTGGTTAAGTTACTCGGTTTCGGATCCAAAGGTCCCTGGTTCTGTCCTCGGGATAAGCGCACCACTTCATTTGGTGACCCTAGCTTAACAACGAAAAGCGAAACTTAAAAACTGATCTGTCGTGGCGCCATCTACCCGCAAAAAAAGAGCAATCAAGGAAAAAAATTCGTCAGAAAAGCGTGACGCAACTCATCTAACACACAGACAGGGGAAAAAAACTGGCTGCTCCTATTAACAACTATATTGTTCGTTCCTCTAACCAACTTACTGGTAGGGGAGTGTGCAGCGATATAACCTATATAAGCCAGTAACAACTTCCGCACCATAGTGATCATTTTGGTGTAGTGGTTAAGTTACTCGGTTTCGGATCCAAAGGTCGGATAAGCGCGCCACGTCACTTCACCAAACGGGAGAACTTTGAGCTTCGACAGATTTAACGTGTATTAGCCCTCTCTACAAGGAGGTATTTAGCGGTACTAGGCTCGAACTCGTGACACGCCGGTCATAATTCTCGGATAACAGTTAAATTCCTACAACATTTAGTCCCTTTATGTTCTTTTACCCTACATTACTGGTCAAACAGCTTGCGTCATATGTCCTATTTTGTTGCCCTCCCACTTCACAAGTTTAGTGACCTAAGGTTCTTTGCATCTTTTAAATATTTGTGGAATTCTACAGCTTCATTGTTATCTGGGGCAAGTATAAAAATTGTCGAATAGACTAATAATGAATTCCTCTTCAAAGAAAACTAGAAATTATGTAAAATAGAATGGTATATATTATCAGTGATGGTCTGTATATAAAAACTTGAGAACTTCAAGCATTGAACTGTAGATCTCTCATATAAATCTGTAAAATGGAAGACTAGAGTTCCCACATACACGACGAAAGAATGTGATCAATAAATATCATAGGGAAAGAATCTTAAAGAATTTGAACCCATTTAATTCAGTTTTTCGAAAGTCCAAAAAGACGGTTTACAAAATGACGAAACAAAGCACCCGTACGAACAGCCCCACCGCATTTCGAAACATATTTTACTGAATTTGCAAGACGTTAAGATGAAGAAGATTAAGGAAATAACTGTTTTAAAGCCATTCTTACAATTTAGTGCTTTGAAACTTCCATTCCAAAAAACTCACACATACAAAACTTCGTTTAAAAGCATAAAATTTCTTTAAAATAAATCAAAAATTAATTGAAACAAAATCATACCGTGAAATCATGTATGCACGCAATAAGTAACATTTTATTTTTTATCGTCCTTCTCTTAGGGAAAATTCGCCATGCTTCAGCAATGGGGTCGTGATAATAGACAAGTACCCTTCGGTTTCTTTTTAAATTATATAAAAAAATCGATCTGATTTGTTATTGAAAAGCATGGAAATGAACAAAAAATATTTGGTTATAATTAAAATTCTATTCCATGTTATCTTCTAGAATGTGAGAACGAGTACCACATCCTCACCTACAAGCGACCTCCTTTCTCGAAACCGAACGAAAGGCCATTTGAAGACTTTTATGACATCGGAGATGAATTGGGAAGGTATGTTACTTTGGAAATAAAATCTACATTACTTATAAATAGATAGAAATAGAAGTAGATTGGACCGTTTGGTCCTATTTTATTCAATATCCTCATTATTTTTCATTAACTTGGCAAATTAAATTTATTTTGTAGCTATTTTACAACAAAATTTGAGAGTTCAGTGTTTTAAATTCATGTGACGTCACAGTCACATGATAGTTGAAATCACGCGTTTCCAGCCAATCAGTTCATAAATTCATGTGGCGTTACAGTCACGTGATAAATAGAATCATTTGTTTCCAATCAATCAGTTCATGCACTTTGCTGTTGCCAACGTTTGCTTTTGGCGGAAACTTTCTTTGAAAAAGAACGCAATTTGTCGACAATAATAATGCACATTGGTAAATAAAAGGTAGGTTTTTAAAGTGCACGTTTGATGTACGATTTTTTACTTTTAACTTTGAAAAACTTTTAGAAGAATCTTAATACGTGAGCCTCTTTACTCAATTTTCATATTTGAAATTTTATCTAAATTTTACAGGGAGAACACCAAGCATAAGCCTAATGTCGGTTTTGAATACAATGGAGGTCACGTGATTGCATTTATCATGTGACCGTCATGAATTAAACCAATTCAGAAAAAGCGCTGTCGGCGACATTTTTTTCCTCGCTAATGGTAGAAGACTAAATTAGAATTTTATCAATTGCAATATAATTCATTTTTATATACATAATTTAGATTTCATTTTGATATGTTGTTATGATGTGCTTTTAACAAAAATAATTAATTAATTAATTAATAATTAAAAAATTGTTTTTGTAAAATATGCTGGGATTTCAAACAAATTAGTCCAATTGACTAAAATAATGTTTATTATTTCCATTAGAGGGACTGTGATATTTATTTTATGAAAGTCCAATTTAAAACCTTAATGCTCCCAGTTCTAAAGAAAGGAAATTCTATAATTAAAATTTAAAATCTTTTTTTAGTATTATTGGTTTGAAAATGCAGTGTTTAAATACAAATTTTGCTTACAAACCAGAAACTGTATAAAAAAAAGTTTATTTAAAGTCTTTATAATTTTTACACATGTTGTATCTACTTCCTCCATTTTTACGTTTTCTTTAAAAGTTTTTACTATGCTCTCGGTGCTCTCGAAAATTGATATAAAAAAAATATTCTATTTTTTCGTTCCTTCAGGGGCACTCAGGGCATCACGTACCACGTTGTGGAGAGGAAGACTGGACGAAGCTTAGCGGCCAAAGTAATGCATGGAACGGACAAGCTGATGGACTTCATGACTTCCGAGATGGACATCATGAACCAGCTGTGCCATCCCAGACTGGTCAGATTGTGGGATGCCCACCAGACGAAGTCCTCCTTGACATTGGCTACTGACCTGTATCTTTTCTAATGATATGTTCATATATATTATATATTGCAATTTTTAATGCAATTATCAACTGAAATCTTTATACAGTTTTCTTACATTTTTGCTTCTATTATTATTCATTGTTAAGAGAATTGGTTCATATATACTTTCATTTATATTTGACAACACATCTGTTTTATTTAAGTTTTAGCACTAATAATTTTCACACAAAATCCCTGTGGCTGAGTGGTAGTGCATCGCGCTTTCACGCCAAGGGTCCGGGGCTCAAAACCTGGGCTGGGAAAGGTCACATAATGTATTAAAATACATATACGAAAATGTACTAGGGTCAGAGAAATGTTAACTGGCAATAACTTTCAGGATTTTTATATAAAACACTAATGCTGGCATATTTTTCAGGGATTTTTTTTTTTTTTTCGAATTTGACTCCTATGATTCAACATTACAGTAATAGTTCGACTTACGCTACTCCTACTTGCACAAACTTGGAGTTACACGATTTTCAAATCTCGACAATTTTTCTTTTGTTTGAGCGGGGGAAAAACTTCAAAAAGCGTCTGAAAAAAAACTGTGTCCTTTTTTCCCCCATCAATGAAACTTGGGCAGAATCAGTGCCAGAGCCTAATGAAATTGGTAATCTGACAGAAGAAGTTGTCGATCTTGCCAGGTAAATAAATTTAGAAGTGGATAGTGATAACGGTCAGAAACTGCTGGATTTCCACAGTTTCCAAGCTTACAATGGATAAGCTCATAGAAATGCATGAGTAAGAGCAGAACATTGAAGAACTTAACTCTTTAAACCCAGTTCAATCAGAAGATTGAATGACGGAGTAAGGAATGGTAACAGAAGGCCTCAATTTAATTTAAAAAATATAGACACCAACGAAGAGCGCATTTTTTCAACAAAACAAGAGGTAAAAAAAATGATTAGCATGCTACAAAGAAGTTTTACAGGAGAAAAAATCTGAACAAGCAGACATTTTTTTGTTAGATTTTATGAAACCTTCTACATAAAAATATCTTCGGTTTCCGATTTTGGATTTGTGCTATCCAAGATTTTATTAGACATTTTTTTTTTCTAAATTATTATTTTCTTTCGTCACTGGCTCCGTAATAAAATGATTTGTATGTGTTTACATGCGAAATTATACCCCCGATTTACATGTTTATCACTCAGTCCTACCTATATTGCGTAAATTCGGTGTATTACTGTATTCAAATGCAGCTCTAATGTAAAAACGCTAGAGTTTTGGAACTGCCCTGAAAAACTTTGGAATTAAAACTAAAGCAGGATATGCGAAGAGTTTGCTGCACAACATTGTATACATACTAAATATACTTAATAATGACCAGATATACTTAACACATTTTGAATAGCTTCTAATTTTTCACAAAAGTACAATCTTGCACATTTTGGTTCGCTTTTTAATTAATATAACATTAAATTTAAATAAATGCAGCCTGAACAAGAGAAATACATAGAATGTTTTCTTTTTTAATTTAAAACGAGTATATACCACTATTACCACTCAAAAATAATTGACATTATAATTGTTCCCGTTCTCTTATGATGCATTATAATTTCATTACTTTCAGTGCTTTTGCAGAAACTACCTGTAAATATCAAAAACGTTAAAACGCTACAAAATGACTGAAATATGCTTGGAATTTCCTTGACTCTTGAATTTTAGGTGTGGAGGAGGGGAGCTTTTGCCGAACATTATCCACCGAGGGAAACTGACGGAAAGTATCGTGGCTCATTACATTAAACAGATATTGGAGGGCTTGCAGCACATGCACGAGAAAAACATAGCTCATTTGGGACTGACCGTAAGTATTGGGTTAATCTTCTTTAAATCTAGAAATTACTCTATAAAGTGCTTAAAATTCTAGATTTGTTTATTACAATCTTTCATAATACTAAAAAAGAATACCAAAAACACAATTCGGTTTGAGAGTGTTTCAGCTTAAGGAACGTTTTGACGTTAATTTCAGTCCTGAACATGTTTTACAGTTTCTTAAGCCATGTATGGAGGGAGGATTTCATATTGTTAGCGAACGTATCCATCCTATTACTAAAAGTAATACAAATAACTTGATCTGGAGATATCTTGCTTACGAGACTATCAATACCATTTATCCTGAAAATGATTGGTTCCGGGATTATACCAATGGCTCTCATACGGAGGGCTACATAAACTCTGCAGTCTTTTTTCTTTCTTTTCTCCAGTGGTACGATTCAGATCAGCTTTTGATGGTGATATGAGCCCATACAAATTGCACTCTCTCAACTTCTATGCCACTTGGAACACTTTTCAAAAGTAGTCATTTTATCAGACTCGAAAGCTGCCTTGCAAGTAATTAACTTTACTTGAAACCCATATTCGGTAACCATTCGGAATTGCCAATCTATCTTACGATCGCTATCTGAAAAAATAAAATTATTTATCTTCAGAGGAGGGAATTGAAAATCCGACTAGTTGGCTAAAAAAAGGAGCAGCAATTATACGAAATCTCTAATGATGAAGTGCCTTTTCCCAAAATATTTCCATCTAGCCTTGAAAGAAATCTGTAGCAGAATTCCGCCTTGCTACTGGTCATGACTTTCTTACTAGAATTTACATCTAATAAAGGTTCTTAATTGCCCACATTGCGTTCTCTGTATTTTCCGGGAACCTATGAACTGTATTCAACTTTTGAGCTGCCCTTTGCTATGCTCTAAGAGTTTGTGGAAACACTTCTGGGAAGCTAGAGACCGCCAATGTCATTTTTTTGTTTATCATTTATTATTTTCTGTTATTTTATTGTTCTTTTTTTTATTTTCTTTATTCATTTTTATGTCATTGTCTTTTGTGTACCCAATACTAGGAAATAAAAAGATTTTTCATAATGTAACAGTGGATTTTGTGTGTTCTAGAGTAAAAACTGGTGTTGTTGAGGAAACCTTTTCAATGGTACATTATTTATTAATCAATTCCAGATTCATAAAAAGTTTTGCCTAATTCATTCTAAAGTAAAGTAGAATTCCCTCATGACAGAGCGTCTTTGTTAGATTAATACGACATTTACAAAACCGGTTTGAGCTCGGTTGGAGATGTAGGAATGAAATCTTTGGAGTTAACCAACTCTGTCTTCGGGGTTACCGTTCGAGTGTAAAATGTGTTCGGAACATTAAAAGTTGTCACAACTCAAGCCAAATTTGCACCAATCATTTTGGCGACGGAGAATATCCAATTCTTTCCAAAAAAGCAATCAACGAAGCCGCTTCATTGGAAATTGGCTACATAAATTCATCTGTATATGAATCTAAATTCTTTCCATTATTGACGGAATATCGCATCTTTTGGTGACATCTTTCTCTTTTGGCGAAAATGATCAATGAGATTTCACACATATAACAATTTTTATTTTACAATAATTTTTTGGGATCTGAATCTCTAATCCCGTTTTTCAACATATGAATAATAGCACAATCCGATTAATTTTGCAGTGATAAACATAGGTGGTACTTTTCCATTTCGCCGACGCAAATTTTGTCAAGCAGGCTCTTTATTGGCGACAGCACGCATTATACACATAAAAAATGTAGCAAATTATAGTTCTTATTAGTTTTTCATCTATTCATAAAAATTACGTTACAGATAAGAAAAGACCGCGACTTGTTTTGAAAATATGGTGGTAAAAGGTTACCACAGCAGGGAATATTCCGTTTGGAGTCGGTTGTTTCATTTTTGGAGATTTTATTGCTTGAGCCGGCGAAATGGAAAAGTACCAAATAGTTTTTACAATATTTCGAAATCTATAGTATTTCCTTAACTTTTTATCGAATAGATCTTTAAATTGTAGAGAATATATATTTATTACAGTTTGTATATTTTTTACAAAATAGTGTGTCTTAAATATTTATTTTATAATTATTTAGATTGGAGACGTTCTGTTAACTAGACTTAACTGTGATAATATCAAAATTGCTGACTTCGGATTGGCCACTCGACTTTACTCCGGTCGGGAATTCATCCAAGAATACGGCCATCCAGAATTTGTGGCACCAGAAATTGCTAACAAGCAACCTGTGTCTTTGGCTGCTGATATGTGGTAAGACACACATACCAGTGCTTATATTGTTTTTACTTGTAACCTAAAGGGGTATTCTAGTCTAAACATTTGAAAAACTAGGGTTTTTTTTTTTTTTTTCATTTTCAAAGGTTCAACATATAAGAATATGTACTTAAGAGGATTTTTCAAAATATAAATATTTCCAAAGATATGGGTATTTTAGTGACTCTGCATATAAACCGGATCTATCTATTGGCCATCTATCAGTGACAGCACCAGCAGGAGTATTCTACACCTTTTTAAACAGCTTTCAGATCGGCACCCTATCCATCTACAGTGGGTCCATTTCATGTAGGCCTGCCCGAGAACGAAGAAGCGGATGATCTTGCGAAGACGGCTGCCAGTGATCCTGTGGACCCGGAAGACCACATGGTCCTTACGTCAACCGAGATCTACTCCAGGGCTAAAGAATTTATATGTAGAATCTGGGTTGTCCCTCCTGTACACCCATGGTATTTTCAAAGACATCCTGGATCGGCCATATCATTCAAGGGTTCCAGATGGTATCAGGCGGCATTCTCGCGATTTTCGACTGGTCGCCTGAGGTGCATAAATTTTGAAGGTGGAAAAAGAATTTACCAAATTTGCACTAAAAGTACGATCAGTCCTTTCTCCTCAGCACATTCTGCAATGTGTGGCGTTTTCATGTGAGGAGGCTGTTGCTTCCCCTCCCCCCTGCTGTTCTTAGACTTTGGGAAGATTTATGGACTCATGGATCTGGTCTAGTTTCACTAGACCAGTTGGGGATTAGACCCACCACCACCGGCTCGATTGAAACGAATCAAACAGACGATAGGGATCTTCCGTATACCTGCAATCGTGTTCCCTCGTAAAATCATTCGTACTCCGTATATATATTTTAAAATACAATAACCGAAAGTTTAAATTCATTAATATGGACTTTTGCACCTAAACATATACATGCCGAAAAACAAACAATTGAATTTGCAACTTTTATAGAAGTCTGCTTTTTTAAAAGGAAGGTTTCATTCCCATTTTAAAAATATTGTCCCCTATGTGAATAAAAATTGGTCCAAAAGCTCATGCATCTGCCGTTAAACGTGACAATATCCGGATTGAGCGCTCAGAAATGCGAGCTTCTGATACTTCAAAGGAGGCCAGAACTGCTCGTTTTAAAAGAAAGAACTTTGAAAAATGCCTTTTTTGAAGTAGAGGAGGGCCCAATGTATGCAGCAGGAATCAGAGATTGAAAAAAATGTAAGTATAAAATACCATTGTATGGCTTAGTTTGCGTTTAACTTGACCCGAAACTTTGAACGGGTTTTCTTGAAACTACTTTTTCGAGACTCGTGTCATATCTGAAGTTCTACTGAAACAATTTACGTGAATTTGAAGTGAGCCTTCTATATATATTACTCTATCGCCCTAACTAAAACTATGCTAAAATTTAAAATTTACTATTTTAAAAAAATTTTGAAGAGTCCACGAAAATGGTAAACAAAATGTTTTTTTTTTTATTTCAGACAACCGCTATTTTCCGAAAGAATTTCTTTTTTTATTACTTTTTCAAAGTTTGGATGATAGCAGCATTTTTTGGATAAAGAATTAACTTTTTGTTCAGATTACTAGGAGGGTTACAATCACGATAGGGAGGGCACGCCATTTTTTTTAGAAACCCCTCTTCATCAGCCTGTAACTTTTTTAATCTTTTAATTTTTTCACTCGCGATTTTTTTTAATTCTTCAAACGTTAATAAATATCTGGAAAAATAATGGCTAATAAAAATATTTTTTTATTGCACTTGATAGAATACCTAAAATTCATGCCTCTAGACTAGAATAAATAAAACGAGTTTCAGTTCTTATTATTCCAAATTCAAAAACAACGAATACTACAATATGTTCAAATCGAAATAAAGAACCCCAAATAAAATATGAAATTATTAAAATTATATATATTTTTGATGGATTTTATTTTAATTAATTCATATTGAAGCATTTAAACTTTTATGCTAAATAGTTTTATGTTCTTTATTCTCTAAATTTATCTTTTTTTAAAAAGTTATTCCTGTTTTCTTAACATGTTCATTTTTTTCTGTTTGCAGGAGTGTTGGAATCATTGCTTATATACTGTAAGTATATTGATTTATATCAGTGGTTTTAAATATAGTGAACATATAATTTATTGAAAGTGTATCAGAATCATTGAAAATAAGTTTACAGACTTTTTTCAACGTTTCCTTAAAATCAAGTATATTATTATTCACCATGATATTTCTTTTCCACAAAATATAAAACACAATCTCAACACAATAACTTGCCTTTTTTTCATTGCCAATCTTTTTCTGCTTAAAAGGTATAAATTTCAACTAGTCTTTTTATTCAAAGAGAGTTCTTTTTCCGATAGTACAGCAATACCCTTACACGATAGGAGGATGACCGTGTTATAGCGCATAAGTCTGGGTATAATTTCTTATATAAATGCATATAAATTTCTTTAGTTGGAACCGGAGACGAACAAAAATAACAATTTAGAAGAAAAAAAGTTTTATAAAATCTTAGATAACACAAATACAAAATTGCAAACCGAATTTATTTTGATGTAGGTTTCATAAAATATAGCAAAGTAGTCTGGGCCGACTCGAAGATGTTTTATCTCTCCCGCAAAATTTCCTCGTAGCATGCGAATAATGTTTTATTCGCATGCTCGCTTCAATTGCAAAATGTGCTCTTCATTGGAGTCTACATTTTCTAAATTCAACTCTGGAGTCTTCTATCAAATTCCCATACAGCATTCGATCTTTTGATTGAGCTGGGTCTAAAGACTCAATTGCAACTGTCTTGCTCTTGCATTACTATGAGTTCCTCAATTGATCCCACAGTTCTTGAACATCATCACTTCTAAATTTATATGCCTGGCTAGATTGACAACTTTAATCACAATACCAATTTCATCAGGCTCTGACATTGATTCCGTCTGAGTTTCAGTGATGGAAAAAAACAGTTTTTGCAGATGCCATATTTGAAGTTTTTTGTGAAATTTCATTCCGGGATTGTCCGATAATTCTCACTGGATCTAAAATCGCGCAAATCAGAGTTCGCGTTGGGGTAGAATAAGTCGAGATATTACTGTACTGTCTATTTTCTTTACATTAATTGGGTCCTGCGTAAGTCCTATGCAAAAAAATACTAACTCATACATAGTAAAACCTGTTTTTGTGCGGAAGATAGGGACAGCACAAAAAAACCGCACAAAAAAAATATTCGAAAATTTCATAAATTCTTACATATAACAAACAACTTCGTCGAAATACTATAGAAAAAAAAATTTATGCGGTGGAGAAGGACCACGTACAAAAAGTCGCACTTAGAAAATACGCCAATTATTTACAAAAGTTATGAGAAAATACTTCCATAATAAAATTAATAATTAAATTACACATGGAAACATTTCAAAAGCGTTTAGTTTCTCATTGTATACATGGAGAAGTTTTCAAAATGCACATACATAGTTCACTGCTACTCATTGTAATCCAAAACGTTCATCTTCCCGTAATGAACAAGTTCAAAATCGCTTTCGTCACTTGAAGATACAGTTTCAATGGATTTATTTTTTGGCACCATAAAGTAAGAAATAAGTTTTTGCGAGAAGATCGGTTGGTCAGTTGCTTGTAAATGTCACGATAACCAGCTATGCTTTTTGAAATTTCATACTCCTTTCGGAATCGGTATCTTTTTTAAGAAAATGCTTTTCCAATTTGTTGGAAAGCTGGATCCCTGCATATATTTTATCCACTCACAAATAATCCAGTTCTTCATGTCCGTCTTCATAATGTATCAAATTATTGATAATGTCTCTGTCATTGAAAGTTTCTTCCTCAATCAAGCGCGGGCCTTTGGCGCGTTGAGAGCAACAATGCATCTCCCGACAATGCATCTGAACCAGCATTGTCGGGAGACTGTTTATAACAAATGAACAGAGCGTCTTGAAGTGAATATATGTACATTGATGTGGCGTAATGTACAGCCCCCCCTCGAGGGGGGCAGGCAATATTAAAGGCAAAACCTGACTTTGCAGGGGGGCTAACATTCTCAGTTACGCCACTGCTATACATCGATACAAAACATTACAGTAGCGCCAAAGCCGTTGAAATTCATCTACTGCATAAAAAAAAAGATCGTACAAAAATAAAATCCCATGAAGTACCGCACAAAAACAGGTTCTACTGTACTTATCCATCAAATGAGTGAATTGAAAAATATATCAATGGAGATGGAAGGGAAAAAAAATTAATGAAATCCAAAATTTATATAATATTTTGAATGATTTTAACTGAACTTCAAATTAAACTCAAAGGAAGTAATAATTCAGTCACTCACAATAAAGAAGCAAAATTAATTATATAAATATAGCTGAATTATCCGGTATTTCCAAGGCTCATCTAAAAAAACGTGTTACAATAAAGATGAAAAAAGCAACCAAATTTTAAGAGTGAATTCAAAAAGATGTTTTTCTTAAATTAACACTTGTTATATAAAAAAAAGGTCAGCACTTTTATTCAAAAATATTAATTTCAGTAAAAATTTCCAGCAATAATTTCTGAATACGTGTTATTTGTTGTTCCTTTAGCTGTGCAAGTTTGCAGAATTTTTAGATTACCCACACGCGTGAATATCTACAAATAAGAGCTGATCTTCTATATTGCCCACTTTTTTTCTCCTTCTCTTTTGAATTTCAGTCAAAGACAACTGATTCATCTAAAATAAACAGACTTGGTTTTCGGGGTTTTCGAAAAATTTCTACCTCAAATTTCTGCCCAAAAAAATAAATAAAATCACAAGTCTAAAAATTTTAAAAAATTAATGTGTTACAAATAAAAAGCTGTGCTGCCGAAAGATGTCTGAAAATTAGAAAAAGAAATTGAGATTCAAACATTTTTTCTGAGTGATTTTTCTTTTCAATATAAAAAAGAGCAAATCAACCAAAAATTGTTACAGTATAAAGGTTTTTGCATGAAATGCTTGCTTGTATTGCTGTAAACTCAAGTCTATTAACTTTTATTCGATAAAACGATTTTTACATATCCTCCTCTCTGTAACAGACCAAATTTGCCCATTAAAATTGTTACCACAATATCTGGTGATGAAAAAATAAATTTTAATAATGTTAATAACAAATATATTTCCTTTTCCCCAACAGATTGGTCGGAGAATCTCCTTTCTTGCGAGAAAACGACAGAGAAACTCTGAAGGAGGTGCAAAGAGGGATGCCAAATTTCTTCCATGACAACTTTGCTGTGCTCTCGGATGATGCTAGGGACTTCGTTGCTCAGCTGCTTCAGTCAGATCCAAGGTATGAAGTATGAAATTGATTTAAATGTCTTTTAGTTGATTTTAAACAAGATGCAGAGCAGAATTTGACATTTCATTCATTATACAGAAAGTCGTCCGCACTTTATGAAAACGATTTTGATAGTTAATTTTTATCATAAATACCGTATTTTTTGTAGAAATTTGTTTCTATTGGATAGCCATGATTCTTAACTATAGTTGTAGCTCAAATGTTTCATGAAAATAAACTTTTTCTTAGTACTGTCATGCAAATTTTACTCCATTTTTCTTGAATCTTTTACCAAAGTCCGTTCAGTGTTCTTCGGTGCCGTTTTCTAAGGCTCGTTTTAGTAAATTAAAAGCACAAAAGTCCTTTGCAGAGGCGTAGGAGGATTTTTCACGTATTTCATCAAGTGGAATACACTTTATTCCTGTTTCGTTTTTTTTTTTTTTTTTTGCTAAATATGCGGCAGTTGATTTAGACGTGTGACTAGAGACTTCTTTTCAGCTTGTTTTGTCAAATTTTAATCCATACTCTTTATGTTACACTGGCTTTAGATTAACCAATGGCGTAACGTACACCCCCGCGACCCTCGCACTGCGGGCGGCAGGTGTTCTAAGGGGCCCAAAGTCTGACTAACACCAAGTACGTATTTAGGCTTGAGGCCCAAAAGTCGACTTTGCGGAGGGTCCTAGTATTCTTCGTTACGCGACTGACAATATAACTACCCATATCGGCCTGTCGCACTCAATAAAAAAAATGAGTTTTTGCTTCTGAAGTTTATTTTGATACCAATGCGATTGTGACAAAGAAATTAAAATCATAAATTCCACTTATGTATAATTAAAATTATGCAAAAAATATTTATAAACTGCTTCATTTGTTATTGGAAATTAACTTCTTACACGTTGGGAAAATTTAAAGAAACGTCACATTTTGGAATTTTTTAAAGATGTGGCGTTTCTTTAAAGAAATTTCATTGCATGTTAAAAAATGGTTTATTTTATATTTGTCATTCATGTTATCATTATTTTTATATAATATCCATTATATTTATATTGTAGCAAAAGACTGGACGTAAATGCTGCTTTGAAACACAAATGGCTCGATGTAAGTAATTCACTTTGCACATATTTTAATTCAAGCCGCAATAAAAGTTCCATGTTAACTATATAATTGTTTAACATATTCATAAAATTTTTTCAAAAAAATTTAAAGTGTGAATTTAAGTTTTAATAAAGCGTAAGCCAAATTATTTCGAAATCTAAATTAATATTTTTTTTTCTTGTTTTGATTATACATGGCAACCTACTTTTTTATTATTATTGTGAGGGATACAGATAAACTTCGACTTTTATCTCCTGACAATATATTGTAATCATGCTTCTTTTGTAATGTTACTCCAATTTTTATTTTGATACTTCATTTGGCGACCTCTTCGAAAACCTTTTGCCAATTTCCAAAAGAATGCCAAAAGACAAAAAAAATCGAGTTAAAATGGTAGCGGCCGGCTGGGTGCGTAGTTGGTTTGTCACTGGCCTTCTACACCTAAGGTTTCGGGTTCAACCCCGGCCCAAGTTGTTGGATTTTCATGATGCAGAAAATCGACAGCGTCCATGTCCTATGATTATGCGGCGTGTAAAAAAATCCTTTGAGTGTCCGTTTGGCTTGAATGCTCTCGGCAAAATTAAATTTCTAAATACCAATTTCACATCGGCAGAGCTCAGATGCCTTTCTCTGGGGAGGAAACTGGGTATCAAAATTACTTGCGACGATTGGTATCACCTATATGGTGCCGCACTAAAAAGTAATACCAGGAAGTGCAAAGGAAGAAATACCAATCCGCACCCCTATTAGAGAAAAAATGGCAGCGTCACACCTGTCGAAACAATCTTATTAATTCGATCCTCTTTCAATTATTTCATGAATTCCTGATTCCGTATAAATTAATATATTAATAAATTTATAAAAAAATGGCATACTTTTGTAATAATTTTAATTTCATCTCATATGAATAAAATGTATCATTGTTATGACTTTTTTGAAAATTAATTTCGCTATTGGTGAAAGCAAGTATTTGAAAAATGACCAAATACAATACATTGGTAGCTAAAACAATATCTCTTTCGTGATAAAAAAAAAAAAAATTCTCTGACTGCGTGGCCCGGCTTTGCACGGGCTTCTTTAAGAGCCAACGAAAATTTCACCTTCTCCTCTCGTTGTCAACACTTCCTGGCGTACGTGTGATTTTTATATTAATGTCATTAAGCTTCCTTTCATCAAAACTTCTTCCCCCTTTTTGTTTTGTCGGACGGGTTTTTTCCCCTCCGCTTAGCCCGGTGTTGCGCAGGCTTTTTCCGATGGTATAATTTTATCCCCCATAGAAATTTCCCGTTTCTCTTTGGACGGCAGCATTTATGAGTGTGTGTTATTCACGATGTTAGTAATTTCTTTTTTTATATCATTAAAATTCCCTTTTCGAAAATAAATAAAAGTTAAAATCCCAGTTCCCCCGCTGTTGCCGATGGAGAAAAAAAACGGCGCGAAATTGCACCAACAATGCGATGTTTTGTATTAGACTTTCAATTTAAAATACTGATTGAAACACTTTTACGCTTTTTCTCTCGAACTACGATTACTTTTCTGTATTAAACTCTTGTAATTACAATTGTAATAGTACTCTTACCGTATTAAATTTGTCATATTTACCATGTTCACTATAAATAAGGACTGAGGTTATTATAGGATCCAACCCATTATATTATATGACGAAATGGAATGAATTTCATATTCCTACCTTACTCATTTTTGGCGTAATTTTGAAATCACGCGCCAAATTTTGCAATTTTTAGAATCAATAACTATTTTACTCAAACTTTTTTTAAAATATATATTACTATACTGGTGTTTTGATAAACATTTTGATAATTTTATCTTTTTAAAAATCGTCCAAAAATTTCTAAACTGAACTCTATATTTATTTATTGATTTTTTTTCTAGGTTTATTTTAAATGTTTTTCTTTCAAAAGAGTTTTATAATATGAAGAACTGAATGCTTTAAGAAGCTTGAAAATAGTAGCACAATGATGTAGACAATAATGTTATTGTTTGAATTTTTTCAGTTGGATTCTGTACCAGATATATGTGATGAACTTGAAATTATCGACAATCTGAGAGATTACTATAAGAAATGGCGATCATGGGTAAGTTTCACAAACACTTAGAACATATTGGTGTCAAATGCTGAGTATTTACTTTTTGTACAGTTCGTTAAAGAACTTTTCTATAATGATTAAATTAAGAGACCATTTCAAAAAGTATGCCAAATTGAATGTTTTAAAACTAGATGCATGTCTATGAAATCTTAATGTCTTATTTTAGTTACTATTTTTTTAAATTACTGATTTCACAAGTCTTCTAATTAATCAATTTCTTTATTTTCTTTCAATACAATTACTGTCTATCGCATACTGAATAAGAGTGCCGATTGACCAGATTCTTTAATATGCACCGTAATATCATAATATCTGGTTAGCATTTTGTTACGTTGTAGGTTGACTTTTTCAAATAAATCGTAATTTTTTTCTGGAACATTCTAGTGACTATAATCGACTTTTCTCTATGAGGAAATAATCACCACATACATATTAATCCACTACAGTAGATATTCAAATACCCCACAAATATTGAATACAGTAATACAAATCCGCGATCACAATTTCGTATAAAGCAAAATGAAAGGCACAATCACTGTCAAATGTTTGACTCCAATGTTTCTTCTCTGCGTCGTCTTAATGTAAGCCGAGAAGAACCTTTAATTTCCTAATTAAATCATTTTAGCACTTCCTGGACTTTTTAAATAATTTTTTTTTCTTTTTGCCTAATTTGTGCAAAGGCCACCTCTATTCTTTTATTAATATTGAAAGAGTAATTTTCCTTGGCTCACAAACGATTTTTCCGGATACTACACAGAAACGAAAAAAGTATATAATTTATAATAACCTTTTGCAGTATTCAAATGCTTCTTGCCGCTGGTTCTTCCGAAGGAGAACCCTGGAATCATGCTTTACCCACCCCAGCCGCATGATCTATCCTCCGAACGAGGAGTACACCCCTCCTGCAACACCGGACAGAGAGCTGGACAGGAGCAGAGTCAAGCCAGCCGCCTTCGATGACGTCACTTTCAGACAGAGGATCGAAAGAGAGGCCATTGATCCCAGATCTGAAAGCCAGTGAGTCATTACTTTATTTAACCTATACAGTACGGACGGTCGATATTTCAACCGAAAAAAATCTTTTCGTAAGAAATGGTCGGTTCAAAATTCAACCAAGAAGTTTTTTCCTCTCTTAAATACTTTCTGGACACTATGTGAGCTGCCCTTCCTAAAAGACAGATTCATCTTAGGACTAGGTGTTCTCACGAAAGTTATAAAGCTAAAAAAATATGCAATTATTCTTCAATTGTCTTAAAGTCACTTGGCTTGATAAAGAAATTAAGGAAGTAAAGCATCAGCTCAGATGTCATTCTTGTCACTTTAAGATGTTTTAGAATCATGAAGTCCATTGGACCTTCCGCATATAACTCTAAAACGTCGTGTAATTTAAACCTAGTTTTAAACCATTTTCAAGAATACTAAATAATATTTCTTATTCTAATGAAAGCTAAGTCGAAGAAAATATGACAGATGAAAGGAAAGTGAGACGCAAATTTTATATACGTTACTCAATGATTAAAATTATTCTCGTTTATTTTCCTGATTTTTTCATAAAATACTTTCTGTACATAAAAATTATAAAAAGCGAGTGAGTAAAATATAGAATTAACTATGGTAATATCTTGCTAATATTTCTTTATTAATGTCTAGCTATCAAAATGGTCCAGACACATTCTTACTCCCTCTGCGAGATCCTGATTTCCCGGTTCGAATCAGGAGGTACCTCAAAGTGGGCGCCAACAGAAGTCCAATTCTCGCCAACCATCTGAGAGATAAGCACTGGGGATATAGTGATGTAAGTATTATTTAAATAATGATACTTTAAAAAATCAACATACTGATGAAAAAGAGACTGCTTAAACCAATAGCCAAAACGTAAACAGTACCTATGTATTATACCGTCGATCAATTTCGCCAAGTGAAAAGACATCGCCAGATCAAAAAATGTCGCCAAGTGAAAAGACATCGCCAGATCAAAAAATGTCGCCAAATGCTGCCATCGTTATTATTGTGCTCAAACGAGCGAGGGAACGGATTCTACTATTTGCCGCTTATTGTGGCAGTTGGTGACGTCTTTCTATTTGACGAAATTGATCACCGATATAATACGCAAGTACTAAAGAATTAAAAAATTTTGTGCTTATTCAATATCTAAAAAAAAAATTTCTTGTAAATATAGAACAGTTGTGAATTTAGCAAATTATGACACGATCCCTGTATCCATCAGGTGGCCGTCAAGGAGCGCAGGAAGTTTGTAGATGTGATGGACGAAGAGATTGACGACGAAAAGAAAGGCGTGTCCCAATCCGCCAACCTAAGACTGCGACACGAGGTAGGCACAGTTGGATCGGGTTATGAACATATAGAAACCAGGAGCCAGAAGAAAAGGAGGGGGTTCAGAGGAACAGCAGGTATGCATTCATTCGTTGATATACATTTCTATGAGCTGTATTGTTTTTGGAAAACGCAAAATTGTTTGTCGAATTTTAATTTTCTAATTCTATCCCATATCGTCTTTACATTTTTTCTTCCTTTTCGGTATATATTTGATGCCGTACTTTAAAAAAAAAAGTGTGTGTGCTTATGACCACATGATAGAAGTGATAACTTCAAATTTTGTAATGATATTTCAGAGATCAGTTAGTGAATAAAAAATAAGGGGATATTAGTATTGTCATATAAAATTATTTATTCGTTATTATTATGTATGGGAGAAAAAATCTAGACATATTTATTTACATTCACTGTATAAAGAAAGATTCAAAATGTAAATAATAGTGACTGATGAAAACATTTCAGCATTTTCTTATATTCTTGAATTTTTTCACTCTAAATCACTTTATTTTTAAAAATAAAGAAAACTATCAGTTGTAATGTATCAGAAAGTTGTCATTTTTCTGCCCATGATCCATAAACTTCAAACTGGTCAATTCTGTCGTAGGTTTTTTACAATTAATTATTACTAGCATTTGGTGATTTCAGCAATTTTTTTCGTTGCATTTTTATGGCTCCTTAAAATGGAAAAAGTACCATTTTTAAAAAATATTTTATATGCAAAAAAGAATTTTAAAAAAATTTCAAAATTACGGAATTTAATAAATTTTTTAAAGAAGTTTTACAATATTCCATCTCAGTCTAACTTGGCAGCGTTGGAAAAGATATGCAATGTACCAATCTACTTGCAAAATAGTTGTAATTTTTTTTTAAAATCTAAATCCAAGAAAATCCATAGAAATTTGTAAAAAATGTAAAACATTGTACAGATTGGAATTTTAATTATATATTTCAAGTTAATCACATGTTAATAAAAGCATTTATTTTTTAAACAAATTTAATTAATACAGTCAATAGAGCAACGTCATGAAATTCCAGTTTGGCTGAAAACCGATTTTCGACGCCAAATTCTGTCATTGTTGTAAGTCTTTTTTTGTTGAAGGACTTTACATGGTTACGGAAAATTCCGATTCATTGTTACGAGCGTTACAAACCCGAGCGTAACAATGCTTGGCTTCTTAAAGCGCATCATTCAAGTTCATTCTCCAGCAAAACGCGCCTAAAGAAGTTATCACTTCAAAAACATTACTTTGATAGTTAAAACAATGCAAAATTACTGCATATCATATGTCACTCTGTGCACGTGAAAACCGAAAATTATCTTAAAAAAGGTCAATTTCTGTGGAATATTAGAACACAGATTTGGGTACTTATTGATGATACGGGCCATGGATTGGGGACTGCATTTTTGAATGGCCGCCAACACAAACTCTTTGGCGATATAATCAATCTACAATTGTATCCAAACTAAGCCCTCTCCGCCACTGACATCACTAGGAAATAAATAAATTTGTCCCAAATCCTAAGTTTCAAGAGCTAATTCATCACAGGAAGATCAATATACACTGACAACCAATGACGTTACACTTCCAGCGGCATTTCTTGACTACTTCCATGAGATGTTTTGGTTAAAAAAAATTTCGTGAAAAAATTTATTTCTATTGAAAACAATTCGCCACTCAAATCCCGCTAAGCAGGCTTTGCAGGCAACAAAACACAATATACAGATGCAAAATGTTATGTATGTTTGTTCCCATCGGTTTCTTTCATCTATTTTTGATATATTATGAAAAAGTTGTTATTGATAAGAGAAACCGCGTGTTTTGAAAATGTCATGGTAAAAGGTTACAAGCGGGAATATTCCGTTTGGCGTTGGTTTGTATCATTTTTGGCAACTTTTTATGGCTTGCACCGGCGAAACGGAAAAGTACCAAAAAGTCTTATTGCGTCTTAATTTACCAGCTAACTTCATATTTTCAATATTGTAGCAAAATGGTGGAGAAATATAGCCAGCAGTATATGGCACTAAGATTTATTATAATTAATAGGACCACCTATTTGTAATATATACAACCAATATAAGCCAGAATTTGGCTTATTTTCTATCATGATGCCGTGTTTGGCTTTCTAAGGTCTATAACCACATAGCACTCATATTTGGATTCATTGTTTTGTGTATATCTGTATTGCAGTTTATTTTAAAGTGATTACCTAATAGATCTTATATAACACTAAACAAATTTTTGCTCGAAATTTCAAAAATTATTAAGAAAACACATTCCAGTACAATTAATTGCATCGTCAATTAAAAAACAATATTTGGTAGACAATTATTATTATATGAATAAATATAAACTGTCAATCTTAAAAAGAATGGTACTTACTGTCGATCAATTTCGTCAAATCAAAAAACGTCACCAAATGCCGCAATATGTAGCCGATAATGGAAAACCGTTTCCGTGCTTGTTCGAAAGCAGTAATAATAAAATGTTCGATGACAACATTTAGCGATATTTTTTAAATTGACGATGTCTTTTTATTTGGTGAAATTTTTAATGGTATAGTACAGGGGTGGCGAACCTTTAAGCATCAAAGTGTCATTTTTTTTCTAAAGAAGTGTTTAATGAGGTGTAGACGTGCCGTCAAATAACTTTTACTTGAGATTATTGGAAAATAATAAAACTAAATACTAACAACACACAATTCTTTATTTACTACGAAAAAATACCAATTGTAAATGTTTTAGTTATACGGGGGAGTAGTTCAAATTTTAAAGTAAACATTAGTGTGACTTCTGTTGTTGCAGATTGGATGACAAATAACTTAGACAAACATGTTACAATCCTAATATTAGTAGAATGCATGCTGAATTGGAGTCATTTGCCAAACGGGTTCTAAGCAATTAATTATTTTTATTGTGGTTCACTTTTTTGACCAGATGATTTGTGATTTGTATCAAAATGCCATTTTACAAACTATATTCTGATTACCACTTTTCCAGAACATGAAACACACACCTCTTTTTGTCACTTTTACTAATAATGCCATTTTTCTAGATTCACCAAATGTGAAATTCTCTGTTACACTTACTATCTTGCACTTTTTATTCTTTTGCTGAACTAGCCATGTTAAATAAAAGTTAAAAATCGTATATATAACACAAATCAACTTTAAAATACAGTTGTGACAATTAAATTGCCTATGTTATGCGTAGACAAACTTTACATCTCTAGCAATTGTAGTCCATGGAGTAACTAAGGCAAGACAATAACGAACGAGTGTGCTCCCCACCACCCCGTTACCGATCATTTGCGATTGTTCATAATACTTCTTAGTGAACTTTGTTATTTTGAAATAAAAAGCAAACCATTTTGATAGCTTGCGTACCCAAAATATTGTATCGCGTGCCACTAGTCGCCATCCCTGGTATAGTACATAAGTACCGAAAATATTTGGCCTAAAATGCACTTTTTCGAATTTAAAAAAGTTGTGCTTTTATTATTTGATACGACTGAGGTTACTGAGTCCTTCTTGGAATGCTTTTATATGCACCACATTTCACCCATACTTTTTTTCATCAACTAGAATGGTAAATATAAACCTGGATTTATATGCTAAAGATATGTGTTGCCAATTTTTTTTAAATCGAGAATTATTTAAAGAGTAAATTAGCTGAAAGGGAGGACAACCGTATCGTGAAAAATAAATTTTTTTTTTACACGTTTCAGGTACTGCACCGTTCTTCCGTGAGAAAATCAAGCACGCCGTCGTGCGTGAGAACGAAGACGCCGAATTCCAGTGCCGTGTCACAGCTTCACCGGAAGCTCAGGTGTCATGGTTCAGAAACGACGGAATTCTCATCGAAAGTTCCAGAATTATCGTAAGAAATATTCTTTCCAATAATATATGTCAATATATATAATATATGTCAATATATGTTTTTGTTTATTTATTAAATTCATTATGCATGTACATTTTAATACGATGAGCTGGCGAGTAAATTTAATTTTACTCGCCAGCTTAAACACCAGCTACGGCAGTGATTAAGCTGGCGAGTTCCCATTTCTGAAAATAGGAATTTACCTCCGTATCAAAGTTATACTGATTTTCTAAATCTTTTACCGTTTTTTTTTTTAATTTACTTTTTATCCAGCTTTAAAAATAACTTTTAAAGTACCATAAAATAAAACACTGTTGTTCCATTGTGTAAGCTTTCTTCGAAGTTTCGATATCAGATTTCTGATTTAAATTTTGAATAGAAAAATTTGGAGGATTATTGTTAATTTTAAATATTCAAACCCGAACGAAGTTCTTGTGTATTATCCCATCGACCAAATTTGCCAAATGCCGCGATATGTAGCCAATAGTGGAAAACTGTTCCCAAGTATGTTCAAGCACAATAATGTGACTACTTCATTAGGCGATGTCTTTTAAAATGGCGACATATTTTGAATTGGCAAAATAGGTTGACAGTATAATAACTAAGTACTCAAAAATAATTATTTAAACATTGAATTATTCTCGTTTAGATAAATAAATGGTCAGATGGGCGCTGCTCTTTGACCCTGAGACCCGCCAAAGCGTATGATGTTGGAGTCTACAAATGTGTTGCCAGAAATCCTCACGGAGTCTCTGTTTGCAGAGCTCGCCTCAATCTTGGAAGTAAGTTGTTAAACACTTTTAAGAACAATAAAATTATTCTTTTCGAAAAGTTTTTTCTTTTTTGGCTGCTCAACATTTTTTATTAAAAATATTTGCCATGATTTATGAATAATGTTCTTTTCACAAATAATATTTCGAGTTTAATTGTCTTGTTCTTTTCCTTCTACGTTTATTGAAATTATTTTTTTTTATGTGGGATAAATTCATTTTAATTAAAAAGACCAAACGATTTATAAATCTGGGTTTTGTGGTGATAATATTTTCTCAGACACGCTGTCATTAAACTATGATAAAAGACATAACTATCTCATTTCTGTAAATAAAAATCTGCTGTAATATATTTCTAAGATGTATACTATATATACAAGTACTTCTGGCGACAAATACTTTCTAAAATACCACATTTTTATTATTATTTTAACTTCGAATTGATATGATTGTCTCTGTATGTGCCTCTTATACATTATTTCATGAAATTTTAGACATTTAGGAATAAATTGAAATTTTCTTGTATTGCTAAATTTGTTTTTCAAGCGTTCGTTAAAAAGATATATTTAAATAGCTGGTGAATAAACTGCAGATTTTATTTATAGCTGTTGTAAAATCAGTGCATAAAAAGCTTTTTGTCAGTCTATATAAGTTCTTTTTTTTTTTTAAAGAAAAAGATGCACAAAATTAAAGAATAAATGTTTTTTTTAATTTTCCCACTTTAAGAATTTGCTTAAAGATAATTTTTGCATAGATTTAAATTAATAAAACCTTTTTCTAGATATTCAAATTGTACTTTATTTTTTATCGGAATTTTTTCAGATAAATTCTTAAAATTCTTTGATTCCTTTGTGGATCACGTTTCTTTTAAATCACTTCAACCAAAATTTTTATTCTATGTATAAATAAGCGGAAGAGCATCTCAACTTTACTCGATAATTAAATGATACATTATCTTAATGTATCGTTTTTTATTTAATTATTCGATAATTAACTATTGAGCAATTAAATAATGAAAAACTATAATAATGAAGAAGGAAATGGTATGAAGACATTTTGCACCTATATTAATTACCCTTCTATGGGTATAACTAAAATTTATATTGTCTTCCACCCAATTGCTTATTCTTTTCTATCTTATTTTACAGGCGTCTCGAGCAAGCCAGATCCTCCAAAGGCGGAGAAAGTATCAGACACCGAAGTCTTCCTCACGTGGATGCCACCCAGATTCGATGGCTACAGTCCAACCTTTGGTTATGCTTTGGAGTGCAAAGAAGAAGGTTACTTATTAATTATTATATTCAATTTTACGTTATATTGTTATTCAGATCGAGTTCATGAATTTTATGCTATTGGTCCCAGAGAGCAAAAGTTCTTTTGAACGATGAAAATTTATTGTAGGAAGACAATCTTTAAAATACAGGATACAGCAGTAAATTCCAGAAGATTTCCATACCTTCTACAGAACTCAGACAAAACTATCAGTGTCTAAAAATGCAGGCACGTAAAATTAAAGTTTGTCCGCGAGCAATCTCTCTTTCGTAAGCAAATGAACTCTTCAATAGCTAAAATAAAACTGACTCAGTTTCAGCGAGTGACAGCTATTTCTAGTTTATGCGGTTAACTTCCAGCGCTTTCTCGAAAAATCCGCTTAGGTCATGATATCATAGATTTCTTCAGTAATTTTCAGAAGCATTCATGTGGTCGCCAAATCACCAAAAAGGATGCCAACTTGGCTGTATCGCCAATAATTTACTAAGTTTTCATTAAAACGCTATCAGAATGTAAGGGATGGCGTTGGTTGCGAATATTAGTTTTAACCATAAAATAAATGCAACAGAAAGAAATATTAACTTAGAACACATTTAGATGTAAATTATTTACACAAAAAAAAGATAAAATTAAGCATTAATTGGACAAAATTTGTAATAATATTAAGCATTAATTTCTAACGTACTGACATTGTCACTCAATGGTTCTAATATTCGGAAGTTAGGTGGTCCCAAACAGTTTCTTCGAACTTTTCAATAGACATTTCCGTTTTTAGGCAATAGAAATTTTCTGTTTTCAGCCTCTCCTGTATTATACAAATTTTTGTAATCAACAAAAGAAGTATGTATGTATATCTGCCTAATCTTTAACTAAACTTTCTGCTTTTACAAATACCATCTTCCAAAATTCTATCATATCACACAATTTAATGACAGTAGAGGATTACTGTATATGCACACCTATTTTTATCTCAAAAACTAACAAGAAAATATCATTTTTCAATAATGTCGCACTTAGGCTATTTCTTTCCGTGATGATGGGTTTTCCTACAGTAACCAAAAATTATGTGAAACGTTATGAGCCCCCCCCCTCACACACACACAGAAAAAAGCGGTACTTTTCCGTTTTGAGGGGGGGGGGCGTGAAAATGCAAAAAGAAAAATCGCCAAATAATTTATTAACAGTGGTAAGCCCACGACTAAAAAACTAATCTTTTTCCTCAGTTTTGGAAGCAATTAAAAATTTCACGCCTTTTCAATAACGTAATAATTTAGGAATTGAGATAATTACCTTATTTTGTGATTTGTGTTTAATTAGGCAGAAAAAAATCAACCGTCACCAATCGAAGACTTCCCAGGGACGTCTTAAGGCATGGGACAGCTAGGCCCGGGCCCAAGGCCTCAATGGCGATGAAGCCCTCAACTCGTTCTTGACTCTGTCTTTTAAGATCATGATCCGGATAATTTATATGGTCAAATATTATTCCCGTACAAATTCCACAATACACACAGGGAATTTCCAACTGCGTATCAACTGGCAAAAGGGATAAGGCTGTATTATTATGTGATGACCGTTGTGCATGTCTATGCCTCGGCCTAATACCTCAAGCAATCATTCGACTCATTTAGTTGAAATGCAGCCATCGATCAAGCCAGTTTGTGCTAGGATTGTGAATCGCGCACATTTACTTGTTTCAAATTACCGTTTTTAGGAATATTTCGCAATGCATGCTATATTCTGTCTCCTTTTAAGGATCACAGGTTGGGCTTACTTTTGCCTAGGGGCCCAGGGCCTATAAAAGTCTTAAGACGTTCCTGCCCCCCCCCTATAAACGGAAACGTATCAAATCATATAACAATACTACTCCTGGTGGTATCTTTAATAAATATTGGTAATATTGTAAATATCTTTATTTGTTTATTTTTTTATTACATTTAGGATCTGAAGCATGGACAAAAGTGGCAAACAACATATCACATGAATTTTATTTGGTCAGAGATTTGAAACCAGCCACTACATACTACTTCCATGTATGTGCAGTCAACAAATTCGGATGGAGTGAATTTGGGGGTCCATCTGAGCCAATCATGACTCTGGCAGAGTGTAAGTAAAACATTCAGTACAAAAAAACTAAAATTTGTCTCCCTACTACTATGTAGCTTATTTGATATTAGTACGCGACTTATTTTTGGCATGATTTTTAACCCCGCCCCAAATAGATCGCTAGCTGTTAGTTTAATATTATCGTATTATAATGTTATCTCTTGAGCTTGGTGACATTTTACAACTATTTGGTGGAAAAATCCGTAGCGTACCGATATCAAACTAGCTCGAAAACTACATTGAAATCTCATTGTATGGATGTTCTCCATGAAAATAAATCCTATATTACGTTTTTTTTAAGGAACTAGCAGGCCAATAAAGGTACTGACTAATTTTTAAACTAAAATTGTGCCAAAGAGTAAAGTAGTAATTCACTTTTACATATTTAGAGATATATTTCAGTGAAAAATAACTTTTGCGATATTCTTTCTTAGGCAACTCAAGCCCTTTGTAGTTAAAACTATTTGTGTTGAACAATTTTTAAAAATAATAAATTATAGTTTAAAAAAACTAAAAAATATCCTTTTTATAGTTAATCGAACTAAGTTGTAACTTAATTTTTTAGTCGCCAAATCTGAAAATGGGATCTAAAATGAGTCGTCAGATGCGGGATGAGATCTGAAAATGGGAAATCATTATTCCTGATGATGCTAATCAGGACAATGGAACAAAATTATTAAATTATTGTATTATCATCGGACGTGGACTAGTGAACAAAATTTCGAGTTAATCTGGCTTTTTAAAGAGAGTAAAATTGGAGTTCAAAGATTGCGTTACATACAAGTGAAGCTTATAAAAGGTTAAGGGGTCTCAGGACCCTTAGCATATATCTGTGCACTCGAAAAAAATATCCTTCTTGAAACCAATGCAACTTAGCAATAAAGCAAAACAATCATTTGAAATTTTTATCACATGATAATCACATATATTTACATTCGTTCTCAAATTTCCGGAGAATTTGAGAAAATTTTTTAAAATTTATAAGGAAATAAAAATTGGACAATTTTTCAAAAATTTGAAAATTAGTATTTTACAGCGCGCAAAATTCTGAAGTACAAAATTGATCAAAATTTACAAAATTAACTTTACTTGGTATAAAAATGTTCACTTTCAAAGTTATACAAACTTTTAAAAAATTTAGAGAAAAAAATATCTTTTTTAAATACAATTACAACGAAAATTTTAAAATTTTAAGAAAAAAAATAAATTAAAATTCAAATTAAAAAAAAATAATTAAATTTTTTTCAGAAAATTGAAGTATAACTTATGAAGAGCCATATTTTGAACACGTGTATGAAATTTCAAATCGATCTCATAAATAGTTTCTGAGAATTTCTGCGCGCAAGCTAAAATTTGTTGTTTTGAGAAAAATGAAGTTAAAGATACGAAAGAGATAGGGATTTTGTTTAAATTTCTCTAGTTATTTCTCAATAACTTCGGAACTTTTTACAGTGTCAACAACATTTTGGTATCAAAATGCTCAGAAATGTTGAGGCTTTAACATATAATTTTTTTCAAAAAATTGAAAAATTTGAAATTTAAGAGTCCTTAGACCCCTTAATTAAGTTATTTATAGGTAAAATCAGGTATAATTATGTTTTAAATATCTCAAGGAGATTCGAGTGAGAAATGGTAAAGTTAGTGCCTTTGGTGATCAAATTTTTTGTAAGCGTGACATAAGACTTTTCTTTTTCAGCAATAAATTAAGTGATCTCTAATTTTTACGCTCTAGTATTAATTTGATGTCGGTACAATATGGTAACACAAGACTGGCCGCCAAACGTCTAATTGGCGAAATTTCAAAATCATGCCAAAAACAAGTATGTAGCGATATATATAAAATTAATTTCCCTAATCTTTAAGCTTCATATATATAATAGTTTAACCGGAATTTTCTTTAATATTCCTTCTATTGTACATAATCGAAATTATATTGCAATATATAGTATCTATAGAATTAGTTGCAACGTATTGTATATATATAGTATCTATTCCAAATAAGAATTACCTTCTTCAACATTTTAACTAGTATTACTTGTCTTATTTCAAGAATATTTTCTTGAAACAAACGTGCCTTTTAAAATTATTCACCACCCTTAACATTTCAAAATCAAGTTTTTCATAAAGTAACAGCATATAAAAAACCGGCATTTTATATTTATCTTCCAATACTTTTCTTAAAAAGAAAACTACACACTCTCTTAATTTTTGCGAATTACCATTTCCAGCTGCCCCCAAAATCGAACTGGGAAGAGCTGAGAAGTTCCAACAGGATCAAACGGACAGCGGCCAAGAATTGATTTTGGACACTTTGGACCAAGTGAAATTGGATTACGCACGAGAAGATGAGCCTGTGGCTCTTGAAGAAGCTCAACCAACCGATCTGTACAACTACATTTCTGAAGTATCAAAGTAAGTTCAGTCACACATGGCCTGTTATTATTCAGTCCTTTTTGTAGCCATTGTCTGTTAACTAATTACATTATAATACATTTAGAATCTGTATTATATATCTTTTGCGGGTCATGTCTAACGTATGGACTCCAGATCCTTGTCGTTCAGAATTTTTAATTACAAAACTATTGGAACTAAAACTAAAGGTAGGTCCACTTTGAGATGGGCTGATTGTGTGGAGAACGATTTCAAAGTTTTAAGAGTGACTAATTGGAAAACTGTTCCTTAGTGGAAATCGGAATGGGAGAGGGATCTTGAGAAAGGTCTTGGCCCTTTCACAGCTGTTGTGTCAATAGAGGAACTAAAACTTCTAATAAGATAATTTACATAATGACATAAGTATAGAAATCACATACATTGCGCTTACACTCTCACCCAGAAGAGAGGGAAAAAGGAAAATTTCATTGGGATAAAGTTATACTCTCGAAAAGACCGTACAACACCAGGCTAAGTGGTGGGAAAACATAACCATCCAACGAAGTAAAGAAGTGGAAGACATTTCAAAGGAGGGAAATTTAATGACATAGCTACAAAACTCCCTCACACACACCAGGAAATGCTGATACCTAGAGGGAAAAGGGAAATTTCCCTGAGCATATAAAGTTATACACTCGAAAAAAGCCCGTGCAACGCCGGGCTATGCAGCTAGTTATTGAATAACTATTGTCATTTAATGATCAAAAGCTTCTTGGGATTCAATTGACTTTTATTCACATTGCGAGTTTTATCAAGGATTGCGCTGTCTTTGCATTAATTTATTTATTTCATGTAGAAGAATAACTAATTTTTTTTTCAGATGTACGAGGGGCGTTCTGAAAGTAAGCTTCACCATTTTATTTTCACGAAAACTTTATTGCTAAAAAAAATGCACACCATGACATTACGAACTACAAATCGTGCACTGTTTTTGAACATAGTCACCACCAACATTAAAACCTTTGCTGTATCGTCTAATCCAGTGCTGATTTATTTGTTAAGTGCTTGGGGCGGGCGCCCAAGGACCCGGATAAGCTGTACTTAACCAGGTTTTCTGATACTAAATTTCGATCCGCCAACACAAAGGGGGTCCGTAGATCTTCTGTGCCCAGGGCCCGAAATGAGCTTAAACCGGCACTGGTGCAATCAGTTCAAAGATACCAAACCTGATGCTCTGTGATGCAAGGATTTGTCGCACAATTCTTTCCACCTCAGTATTGTTTTGGAAGTCACGTTCCGATAGTGTGCTTTTCAAAGCAAGAAACAGGCAGAAACAATGAAGAAAACAATGCAAAGAACAGTTTAGAGGCGTTAATGGATGTGTGGCAGACACTATAGTACCACGTGCCCATTTACCCTGAACAACAGCACGCACTTTCATAGGTGACCACGCTGTCATCGCATCGTCTGCCTGCCATCGTGATTTCTTTTCGAATAATCACAGGCACGCAGATCAGCTGCTGATCTGTCTTCTTCGACGCTTGTGCATACGTCATTCCTCCAATGTTGGTCCTCCTTCCATCGTTGAACCAGCATTGGGTGTGGTTTCTTATGGCGATTGTTTTCTTTACTTAATGTACCATCTTCCCTTTAAAAAAAATGACGAAACTTACTTTTGGAATGTCCTTTGTATCATAGCAAAAAATGTATTTCTTTCAAGAATTAAATTTTAATTTTGACAATACAATTTATGTTGGGTGGAAAAATTAAGTTGTCTAATTATTAATACATTTTTCCCTGCTAGTTTTATAACTTTTACACTAATCTTGCGTGAATTTTTAAAATGGATATGTCAAACAGTACAAAGTTGGGCGTAAGTAAGTATAATTTTTTGAAAAAATGAATGCCAACTATATTGTTGAGTTTTATTTTTTAAAAATTCTCCTAGTAAAAAAAAAAAAGGACGACTATTCCAGCTAGTATTTCTCCTTCTGTGATTTTACCTAAAAATCCCAAATATCCACTGTGCAATTTATTATACACAATATAAAAAAATTATGGTACTTACGTATTGTACTGTCCCACCCAATTTCTCTAAATCTAAAAATGTCGCCAATCCAGAAAATATCGCCAAATGCAGCCATCGTTATTATTGTGCTTGAACAAAGACCGGAACAGCTTTCCACTATTGGCTGCTTATCGCGGCATTTGGCGACGTAATTTGTTTTGAAAAAATTGGTCGACTGCATATTACGTAAGCACCAAAATCATTTATCATTAGTTAATCAAAATCACTATCATTGATTATTAACTTCCCAAAAATGTTGGCGACAATAAAAATTTCTGTCTTCCTCAATACAAATAACTCCTATCGATATATTTTTAGAGCCCTTATAATTTTTTTTCTCATTTCCATGTATCTTGTGACGCTTTTAGGGGTCGCTTCTCTCTGGTGATGAAAGTGTGGCACAAGAAGGTGAACGGGACTTTTGTCGGCAAGGCTTGCGACTTAACGGGCGCCGCTGGTGCCTCAGCTCACAAAGAATTCGAGATCTACAGTTCTCTGCAGCACGAAAAGATCGCCAACTTGCATTCCGCCAGCGTCTCCAAAAGCAATATGTTTTTCATCATGGAAAAACTGTCCGGACTTGATGTTATTAGCTACCTGTCTATGAGGCCTCTGTATACAGAAGAGATTGTCTCTAAGATCATTAATCAAGTAAGTAATGTTAGATAAGGGTAAATTGAATATATACATGCTTATTTTGCCCTGTTTAATTCTTTCTTGGTTCCATTTAAACTCTATAAACAACTAGCTATGCTTTTTAAAACATTTTTTTAACTTTGAATAATAGTAATTTTTAATATTTTTTCATTTCTAATGGGTTGCGGATTGGTGTTTTACCATTGCAGACCAAGCACGTTCCTCGGGAGCTGGAATCTCTTTTTAGTGCGGCACCATATAGGCGGATTCCAATCAACGCAGATAATTTAACACCCAGTTTCCTCCACAGAGGGAGGCACCTGAGCTCTGACGATACGAACCTATAATAGGATTTAATTTTGCCGGGAGCACCCAAGATAAACAGACACTCTTGGGATCTTTTACATGCCGTATAATCATACAACATGACCGCCATCGATTTTCTGTATCATGAAAATCCACCGACATGGGCCGGGGTTGAACCTGCAACCTTGGGTGCAGAAGGCCAAAGACGAACCAACCACGCCATCCAGCCGGCGTGATTTTTAATATATCTCATTAAAAAGATCAAACTCTGGATCCGCGTTAGAAGCAAACATTGTCACAAAATATGGTATTTACGTATTTTATTGTCGAGCAATTTCGTCAAATGCCGCGACATACAGCCAATAGTGGAAACCGTTCGAACATTTTAAGGTATCCGAACACGTTGAAAATGACCAAATTCATTCAAGACAGATATTTTTGTTTTTATTTTATTGAATAGAGCTATCTTTTGACTTTACGAAACATACTTTGTTTTATTTCTACACTACCTAGAGGCCAAGTTACAATCAATTTTATAAATTTAGAAAAACTGGAAGTGGGTTTTTGATTTACCAGAAGTGGGCATTTAAATGGCTCAAAATCTATCATGGCGAGTCTGATAACTCAAAATACTATGAATGTATTTCTATAAAACTTTTTGAACCTGATATTTATGTTATTTTCTAGAGAATGTACTAAAATATTTGTTATTGTATGAATACTTATTGAGTTATGGCTTGTTATTTAAATAACGGTCTCATAAAAAATGAAACATTTCTTACAATGTTTACTCAATCAGCTCTAAAATTTTTTAAAAAATTAGAATTTTAGTACATTTTCTAGATAAAAGCACCCAATTTGTTTTAGTAATACTTTTACTAATATATGTTTATTACTTTTTTCTCTAATTGCTTTCTAGTTTTTCAAAAATACTAAAATTTCACTTATAATTGTGATTTTTTGTAAAATTCAGGTAATTTATTTTAAATTTTGATAGTTTAACACAGTAATATTTATTGATGTTGAGCCTTAAAAGAGTATTTATACTGTTTTAGTATGCTATTTTGTTAAAAAGTACTCCAAACGTGTTCGGATACCTTAATAATGAGGATGACATCATTGGGCGATGTCTTTTCGTTTGGCGAAATTTGTTGACGGTCTAATACATTTAGTACCCAAAATATATATATATTACTAATTTTTTAATATTATATATATATATATATTTTAATATTTTTAAAAATATATTTAATTTTTTCATTACTATTTTTGCAAGCCCCCTCGTATATACTAGTGACCTCCGTGATGCTTGCATTGGAGATGTAAAGTCAGTGAGTGCTTTTGCAATGAACCATAAATATAATATCTTAAGGCAGCGATTGCCGCGGTCTTCTCTCCCCCCCCCCCCTTTATGTATTAGGGTGACATCGCGGACCCCCAAGATTTCGAACATCCCTCCTCGACTTATATTCTTGATAAAAAATACAAGTTCTACTAGAGTTTCTTCATTGGGGACTATATGGTAATTGGTATGGCACATCTTTCAATTTTTCCACGAGACTTTTCAGAGGCTGCAAGAAAGGGGAAATCTCAAAGTTACACGGGAGACCCTACGGACACCCTAGTGAGGCGCTGAGGACTCCCGAGGGTCCACAAACCACAGTTTAAGAACCGCTGCCTTAAGGCATATCCAGGGACATCTTTAGACTTCTTGTAGCCCTGGACCCCTACGCAAAAGTAAACCCTGAGCACCCACGGAATAGTATCGATATAGTAGGCTTAGCATCGATAAGTTACGGGATTTTTTTCAAGATAAGGGAAAAAACCTGCCAACAGATGGCGCTCGTATAAACGACTGAGTTGAAAATATGCAAATGAGACAGGCGATTACAAATACTGATGCTCTTGATTCAAATCTAATTAGTTGCATGCCAACTAAGTGAACAAGGATACTGAGCGAGAAAGACAAACCTTTGTTGGTGAAGCTGTTTTTCATTAACAAGGGATCAGCGACTGTTGCACTGCGTAAATTCCGACTTCAGAAAAATGTGAAGACTGGAAAAGGGCCTTTAACAGTGGTACGCCCTATAAAGTTTGTTCAGCGATTTGAGGAAACTGGATCGCTCGAGGATCGTGTAAGATCCGGACGACCAAGTCTAAGAATCATTAGCAAACGTTGCAATGGCCTCCTTGTTCTCCTGATCTGACTCCAGTAGACTTTTGGCAGTGGGAATATAAAAATTTCCGAGGGTATTAATCCAATCCATCCACTCTGTAGGAATTGAAAAATGAGATCCAACGAGAGCTGTCATGTATTCAGGCGGACATTCTGCACTCTGCCGTTGCTGGATTTGTGGCACGCTTGGAATGCGTCATCCCTTGAGGTGGTGAATATGTAGAGCACATGCTGCTGTAGTAAATGATTTGGTAGCGTTACTGCTGTTAGTTGCGAGTCTTTTCTTTCACTTTTGTACAAAACGCCACCTATCGGGTGTTTTGATTTTTTTTTTTATCTTAAAAAAAAATCCCGTGAAATATCGATTCTAAACCTGCAAACCATCTTTTATTTTTCTGGGTTTTATAAATTTTTACGGACTTTTTGCCCTCTCGGTAGATGAACACAAACGCCCCTCTAAATGTCCTTATATATCTCAATACTGTCGGCTCGGTGGCTTAGAGGTAGGGTGCCTGACTCATAAGCCCGAGTTTGCGGGTTCGATCCCGGCTGGAGTTGACAGATTTTCTAGATACGAAAATCGTAGGCACACATGTCATATGATTATGTGGTATGTAAAAGAAGCCTTGAGTATCCATTTGGCTTTGGTACTTTGGCAAAATTAAATCACGGCAATATTTAGCATCCGACAAGAGCTTGAATAAATAAATTCAAATGTCAAAAAATTTGATAGCGGAAGCCACCACTAGATGGTGCCACCCATGAAATGGCTCTCACACTTGGAGATTTACCGCGTCTTCAAAGGCTTAACTGCCAAAATGCAGCCCATTAGATGAAAATATTATATTGAGATTAAACACAATATATTCGTTAAATTTCAGAATTATACTCTAAGTAAAAAACAGTATCTATATGAGATTGATCATGCTAACAATTTTAATCATTTCAGGTGATAGATGCCTTAGAATACTTACATTTCCGCGGCATTTGCTACTTCGAGTTGCAGCCAGACAATGTGGTGATGGAAGACAGACATCACCCAAATATCAAGCTTGTAGATTTTGGCAGTGCTCAGTTCGTCCCAGAAGAAGGCGCCAAAGTTCAAGTGCATGGAAATCCCGAATATTTGGGTAAGCTAATTGTGTGTTAATCTGTTCATAACATCAAAACTGGCGGAGAATAAAATAAAAATTACTTTTACTTTTTGAAAAATCTTAATACCTGAAGATCTCCATCCAGTTATCAAACTGAATAGAGAACACGTGACCGCCATGAATTTAGCCTATTGTTTTGATAATAGACTTAATAGGTCGGAATCATTTATAAAGCACATCTTTCTAGTAAATATTAATTAAATAAATAATTCGAATTCTTTTGTTTACCTTAGCCCCTGAGGTCTTAAAAGGTGAAGAGGTCCACACTCCAGCTGACATATGGGGCGTTGGTGTTCTTACGTATATCTTGTATGTATATCTTTTCTTTGTTATAATTATATAATTAAATTTAAAATTAGAAATAAAAAAGTTGTATTTTCAGAACTATTTATCAATTTTTTACCATAATAAAACCTCCTTGTGTGATTTACATTTACTATTTTCAAAACGCATAAATAAATAATTAAAAATATTATTACAATAAAAAAAATTTTAAATTTCTCTAATCAGATATATTTAAATACGTATAAATATGCTTCTTAATTATATATTTCAAAAATCTGGGTTCAAGCTCTGTACATAAGCCTTAGTTATATATTGGTAAAATATCATTATTATAGAAGCATTTTCCATAAGAGGAGAATGTTTTGAAAATATGTAATTTTTTCTTCATTTAAATATTTTTCTTATTGTAATAATATGTTTAAAGCAATTTTGTACGCAAATTCTAATTCAAATGACACTCACCATTTATACACGTTCTCAAAGTTACCGTTCCGAATGTATAGTCAGATACCTTAAACAGATTAAATTTTATTTTAGAATGCTTATTTTTTAAATTAAGATATTGACCTTCATTTTAAGACTAGAGAAATTTTTTAAATGAATCCATTTTAAAAATTAAGTGTTGTTGTCGATGTTTCTAATGCCACCTGTCTGACGGTATCAGATCGAGGCCCAAGAAATTCATCGTGCCAAGGGGCCAGGTGTACGCCTGTCGTTAGTTTTTAGCACCATGGAGGTGACAGTACGATTTGGCTCGGCTCTCACACGATAGATGGCGATACCACCTATCTCCACCGTCAGAATTTAGGCATGGAACTGGAAGGGAGGGAAATATTCTCCAGCCCTCTGCACCCGTGGTTTCTTCTGCGACCACCCACAAGACATTCGGACCCACTTATTTAACGAGCACATATTCCGTGTGTACTCGGAGGGTATTTTGTGGCATCGGACATCGAACCCAGGACTTTCGGTCTGGAGTCCGATGCTCTAACCACTAGGCTGCCCACTCCTCTTGTTAAATAGTGTATGGTCGTCAACTAACGAGCATTTGAAAAATTATCATAACATGAATTAAAATATTAATGTATCTTTTAGACTTAGTGGAGTTTCACCTTTTGCTGGAGATTCTGATAAAGAAACCAGAGATAATGTCCTCTACGTAAGATACCATTTCGATCACCTGTATAAAGAAGCCACACCTGAAGCCACCCACTTCTTGATGCAGCTTTTCAAACGAACGCCTCAGTAAGTATACATCCGTAAAATCGAACTTTTTTCCCCAGTTATTTATGTTGCAATTTTTGTTGTCCCCCCCCCCCTTTCCCGTTATGTATGTGCTATTATAACTAATTTGTTATCAGTACGCTACGCGCCAAAAAGACGTTTGGCACGGTTTTGAAATCGTGCCAAATAAGATTTTGGCACCTTGTAGTTTTCAATCCAAGATGGCGGCCTAGCACCAAGAACTCTACTGAAAATAATTTAAAATAGATTATTCCCCTGACCAAAGAGTTTAATTACACAGTTTGTAAAAGAAGCAAAAATGTACTTACCTTCTTGTGGAAAACAAGTTGGAAAAATACGAGTACCAGGATTTCAAAAGAATAGAACACGTGAAATTTAAAGATGGTAGGAGAAATAGCAGAATATTAAAAAAAACGGAATATTGGAAAAATGGGGAAAAAATGCATTGCGGTTAAGAGAAATTTGAGTTTTTTACGAATAGCATCGAACGAGGAACATTTAAAAATTTATATATCAAAAGTTAAAGTGGAAATTCGCAATTTACTGTCAGCGAAACAGAATTATGCCTAATAGATTTATTATTGTGGCCGCGCAAATTTGCACCACAGATCCGCAGTAAAACATGCGGCAGTCAAATTTCTAAGCCTGTCGGTTAGCAAATTTCGGTACTTTTCCATTTCGCTGGTTCACTTAATCCTTTTCATGGTGAACGAAATATTAATCAAGAAAGGAGAGGAGAAAAAAACAGAACTCTTTGAAAACAAAATAGACAGAAAAAGTGCGAATTCGGTAATTCTTTTGGTCCATAAAAATTGAAAGCGGAGCCCTTAGATTCTTTTAAAAAAAGATCCTAGTACTCACTCACCAATAATATTCAAAATATCCATTTTCGAATAAACAACAGAAGACAAAAACTGTAATCAAGACAAAATAAAACATGGAAATTGTTAAATTTGTTTTAAAAAATCTAATTTAAATCGTCAGAAATTAACTATAATATACGCGCGTAAAAACGACGAAAATGAAGATAACCATATTGCAACGTTATTGCCCAACTTGGTGAATATCAATAACTTGCGCGAGAGTACTGATATCAAATTAGTGCCGTGCCATTTTATGAACGAAGTCAATACACAATTATTTAATTTATCGAGTTAAATATTATTACAGCCCACATCTAGGCGAAATTTTTTTTAAACCGCGACAAAATGGTGCCAAGGCGCGTTTTTCAAAGTCGAGACGAGGGAAACGGGGAAAAGCATGGCGCTAACACGGAAAGACTAAAAATGGAAAATTTTATTACTTTACGAACATGCAAAATTTAGCTTTAAAAAAAAGAATATTTTACAGAGAACAAATTGAAAAACTTACGTGATTATGAAAAGACATCCTTTTCCACTAAAGGGTATAATCATAATGATCAAAATTCCTTTCCGTGTAAATACATTGATTTTTCAGAAATACTAATAACAAGCCAAAAACGGACATTAATTTTCGGACAACAATACCTTTTTTTTTTATGTACCGCTTCATAATTTCCTTCCGTCCTCATTGGCTTCTAAAATATTTTTAAAAAACCGTTAGTTTTTGTTTTCGACTCATCCTAAACAGCTCTAACCGGTATTAGTATGTAGTTAGCAGTCATGCGTGAAAAAAAATACAAATGGCTCAGTTACCGCTGTTATATACAAAGCAGGGTTGTCATAGCTAACGGTGATTTCCTACCAAACGGTCTTTTCTTTTAAAGCTAAATAGGATAACTATCTTGGCTAACTTATCCCTCAGCTTGGCGACCAAAAATACGATTCATCCTTTTATTCCAAAAGTATAAGCAACTTAGAGTTAATTATAGCCATTTATCTTATAATTCCTTAAAGTGAAAATTATGATTAAAATGCTAACGCGCTATCATCTGAAATTAATTAAACCGCTTTTAAAGACGAATTTCAGAAGTTAGTGAGAAATTCCAACTGTTAACTAGAGCCTCACTTACTGAGTACAGTATAATCTTTTAAATTGTCAATAATTTCATTAAAAGTTATCAAATATAAATCTGCGATTCTCAATAACGCCGAAATACTATAGCAAGCTGTCAACAATGAACAGCAATTACTGTATTCATACACAGGTTCTTGCTGTGGCCCTGTGCCTATCAGAAATGTGAGTGGAGGGGAGTGCAATTTCTTACTTAAGTATTTTCCACCAATCGGTGAGTGAGACAAGACGAGATTTTTGGACTATTTGTTAAAGATTCCGAGTTCGATCAGGGAGAAGGAATAACTTTTTCTCTATCAATATTTCCCCCAGGAATTAATTCTATAAATTCTAACATTTTACTACAAATAAATGGGTACTCAATTTGCATATTTTTAGATTTACCTCTTACAAAACTTCGAAGTATTAGTATATGTAACTTCTCTACATCGTAATTGTTGACACATTAGTGATAACAGAAATGTGTGCAATGATTCAAGCACATTGTATACTTTTCTTAACAAAATCTTGCTATAGATACATGTTGAAACCTTTTCATTCAAAAACCAGCGGTGCTCTCTTATCTTGGTTAACTTTTCGCTTTTTCTGTGGAAGCTTCCAGTATTATCCACTAAAAACGGTACAATTTGTTCCAAGATTATATATATACGCAGTAAAAATACCATACCATACAATAAGTTATCACAAATTTCAACTGTCTTGTGTATTGAGAAATATACCCCTGATGTAAATTTAAATAAACCCAGGCACATCCAAATTGATCTTTCTTTTATTTAAATTAATCAACTTAAATGCGAATTTCTACTTTATTGCTTATTTTACCATCATCAAAATCGCATATTTCCGATGTTTCATACATTGCCATCTACTATTCTGTAACTCCTATTGGTCGGCTGCGTATCGACCAATCAGATTGCACTCTTTCGTCTCAAGCTCATCTCGCAAAAATCTTCTAAATATTTACCACGAATATATATACCGCATTTGGATCGGCTAAGCCTCGTCCATCCTTCAGATCCAATCTAAGCTGTGTTTTTCTCCGTTTAATACTTTAAAATTTCAAGTATTTTTTACTTTAATATGAAAATTGAAAGCTAAAATACTTTTTTTTACTAAAGAATTAGTAGTCTAATATCAAAGTCACTAAAAAGTCAATACTGGCAGTTAAGAACCCGATAGGGTTAAGTACTCCATCAATCTGTCAAAGAGTATACAATACAATTTCTTAATTCGCACTTACTAATTTCACTGAATAAGGACGCTATTTATTATTCTAAAACTGCTATAGTAAGCTTTGGTGAAACATCTAAAGTATGTAAAAAAAATAATCCAATTCTGCGTTGAATGTTTTTAGTTTATAACAGAGAATAATTTTTCGTTATATAATCTTGATACACTTCACTGTTTGGAACATCTGATTTTTTGATTACATTAATTTGCTTTCGGCATTACATCATGTCACTTTGAGGAAATATGTGGCTTGTGTTTTATCTAATTCTATATGATAAATTAGATAATTATGTTTTTAGTTTATTTTTATAAGCTTTTATTCTTAACTTACAATGTATGTAATTTGTTCGGGTGGAATCTTGCAACTCAATTTTGAAGCTGATATCTTCATCCCATTGAGCTGAAATTTTATATGCACGTTTAGTTTGGATGACAATGCATGTTTTGACCATTTATATTCCGATATTGCAATTAATTAAAGATATTAATTAAAAACGTTAAACTAGTTTTGGGCGCCAACTTCGGTATGTCTGCATTGTTGTAATAATGTTATTGTTACAACAATGACAAAAGTTGGCGTCGAAAATTGGTTTTCAGCCAAGCTGGAATTTCATAACGTTGCGCTATTGACTGTATTAAATAACTTTGTCTAAAAAATAACTACATTTCTACAACGTGTGCAATTTTTTAAAAAATTTCTTGGATTTAAATTCAAAATAAAAAAAGGAGAGCTATTTTTCAAGTAGATTGGAGCATTGTAGAAATTATTTAAAAAATTTGTCTAACTTTAATCTATGAAACTGACAAAAAATAATTACAGAATCAGAAAGTTCATCGATTTCGTCCCGATATGGTATAATGTTTTTTTACAAAATAATACTATTTGTATTTCTTACGATTTTTTTAAATAATACAAAATCGATGCGTTTTTATAAAAAAATTGTCTAAATTGTTGCGCATGAATTTTTTTTTTTGTTTACATGAATCGACATTCCGTACTAAAACAGCTCATGTTTTGCTTTTTTAGAATCAGTCATTTAAAAAATAAAATGCATAAACGTTTTTTTTTTTACGATTTTTCAAAAAATACTCAAAATTTTAATTAAACATTTAATAACTTCGTCATTTATGAAGAAAATTTCATAAAACTTTTTTTCGTGTGTTGTACAATATTACCCAAGATCTGTACGAAGATTGAAAAAAATTGCTTAAAAACTACGGATTTAAGAAAAAATTGTGTTTTTCGTCTAGTACCCTTTTTGCGAGAATTCATTTAACTAGACTGTTGGAAAATAACCGGCAAACACCTAGCAACAATGATGCATTGAATGATATGAACAGACTGAGAAACCTGTCTAGTGATAACTAAAAAGTAAAAAATAAATTAAAAGTAAAAAAACCTTTTTAAAAACAAGCTTTTATTTAAACGCGCTAAAAAGAATAAAATAAATTTTTCTTTAAAAGTTTTTTTACTATCAACTTATAACGTCATTACACAATTTATATTATATAAAAGCTTGTCGCGAGATTTACCTCTGCAGATAAACAAGTAAATTAAATAACTTGATTGGATCGATTTTAATTTTTAAAAGCTTTTATTTAACTTACAATGTATGTATGTATGTATGTATGTATGTAATTTGTTCGGGTGGAATCTTGTAACTCAATTTTGAAGCTGATATCTTCCTCCCATTGAGCTGAAATTTTGTATACACGTTTAGTTTGGATGACAATGCATGTTTTGACCATTTATATTCCGATATTGCAATTAATTAAAAAGATATTAATTAAAAACGTTAAACTAGTTTTGGGCGCCAACTTGGATATATCTGCATTGTTGTAATAATTTTATTGTTACAACAATGACAAAAGTTGGCGTCGAAAATCGGTTTTCAGCCAAACTGGAATTTCATAACGTTGCGCTATTGACTGTATTAATTAACTTTATCTAAAAACTAATTACATCTCTAAAACGTAAAAATAATCTAATTTCTACAACATATGCAATTTTTTTACAAATTTCTATCTATTTTCTTGGATTTAAATTCAAAACAAAAAAAGTAGAGCTATTTTTTTAAGTAGATTGGTACATTGTATACCTTTCTCAACGCTGCCAAGTTAAACGGAGATGGAGTATTATAGAAATTCTAACTTTAACCCCTTAACTGGTTTGCCCGTACACCTTACGGGCTACTGAAAGTTAGCCACAACCGGTTTGCCCGTGCGCTGTACAGGCACCGAAATTTTTTCTTTCTATATTTTATTTGCACAAACATTTTTATTCCTATAATAAGGTTATTAGTATAGTGTGTCTTTAGGAGATGCAGAGAGAGAGTTTGTCCATGGCACTGAACTATCCTTCATTCAGAATTTTGGTAGTGGTGAAGGTGAGAATTTTTCACTGAAGCCAAGAATATATATTCTTGAAAATATTGGATAAAGAACAGGGATTTACAAGGCAATGTACAATGTGGTGCCTAAGAAAAAGGAAAATGGATAGATAATCCAAAGAAGTCGATATTATCTCTATCCCCATTGGAATATAAGACTTAGTGTATTCTTCATATTGTGTGTGCATATAAATATGCACACACACACATGAAATCCTATCAATCGTATGAAAAAGAGGTATGAACATGAAATTTTTTGGTAAGTGGAAGAAAACATATTTTAAGATACATGGGAAATATTCTTCATAGTACGCAGAATGCACTTATTAAAAGCAAACATGTAAGGGTTTTGTGTTCAAAAATTATAAAATAAAAAAACGTGAGTAAAATTTTAATTTAAAGATTCAAATAAAAATCTTCCATTTTCGCGCGTTCTGTTAATTATTATGCTTAGTTACATGCAGTTAAAAAATGGGCTTTTTTGGGGAAAATTTTGGTCAAAAAAATTGACCGCTTAAGAGGTTAATCTATGAATCTCAGACAAAAAATAATTATAGAATCGGAAAGATCATTTATTTCGTCCCGATACGGTATAATGTTTTTTACAAAATAATAATATTTATATTTCTTACGATTTTTTTTAAATAAGTCAATCGATGCGTTTTTATGAAAATAATGTCTAAATTGACGCGCATTAATTTTTTTTGTTTAAATGAATCGACATTCCGTACTAAAACAGCCCATGATTTGCTCTTTTAGAATCAGTCATTTAAAAAATAAAATGTCGAAGAATTTTTTTTATGGTTTTTCAAAAAATACTCAACATTTTAATATTTAATAACTTCGTCATTTATGAAGAAAATCTCATAAAACTTTTTTTCGTGTGTAGGATAATATTACCCAAGATCTATACGAAGATTGAAAAAATTGCTTAAAATTTACGGATTTAAGAAAAAATTGTGTTTTTCGTCTAGTACCCTTTTTGCGAGAATTCATTTAGCTCGACTGTTCGAAAATAACTGGCTAACACTTAGCAACAATGATTCGTTGAATGAGATGAACAGACTAAGAAACCTGTCCAGTGATAACTAAAAAGTAAAAAATAAATTAAAAGTAAAAAAACTTTTTTAAAAACAAGCTTTTATTTAAACGCACTAAAAAGAATAAAATAAATTTTTCTTTAAAATTTTTTTACTATCAACTTATAACGTCATTATACAATTTATATGATATAAAAGCTTGTCGCGAGATTTACCTCTGCAGATAAACAAGTAAATTAAATAACTTGATCTGATTGATTTCAATTTCTTAAAAATTTCAAACTAAGTAAATAAGAGTGCTTTAATCTTGCGACAAGCTTTTATATCATATAAATTGTATAATGACGTTATAAGTTGATAGTAAAAAAATTTTAAAGAAAAATTTATTTTATTCTTTTTAGTGCGTTTAAATAAAAGCTTGTTTTTAAAAAAGTTTTTTTACTTTTAATTTATTTTTAAAATTTCAAACTAAATAAGTAAGAGTACTTTAATCTCACGACGAGCTTTTATATCATATAAATTGTGTAATGACGCTATAAGTTAATAGAAAAAAACTTTTAAGGAAAAATTTATTTTATTCTTTTTAGCGCGTTTAAATAAAAGCTTGTTTTCAAAAAGGTTTTTTTACTTTTAATTTATTTGTAGTATATCCAGTGTGGTCGAGTCTCAGTAAGATTTTACTGGTTAGGCAGAACGAAGCTTAATTTTTTTGTTGAGCTCAAAGATTATTAAAATGGAACTTGTACGGACGATCGTTTGAGAACGTACTTTATATATGCACTTTGCAATTCAGTAATTTTAAACAATATTCAATTGAACTTTTAACATTGAAAATTTGTTTTGTCTCTTTGTTCAAAGGAAAAGGCCAACAGCTGAAGAATGTCTGGAGAATAAATGGCTACTGCCCAATGAATTCATGATCAAGAAGCGGGAACACGCCGTCTTCCTTTCGCATCATTTGAAAGAGTTTTCAGAACAGTTCCATTCCCTCAAAAGCAAACAGACACCAACGAGTCTGCTGAACATTTTTGGAAAACCTGAAACTAGGTAAGCCTACTTTACCAATGCCGCGTTTTCAGTTATAGCGCTTTATATATTATATCAGTATACAAGTAGTGATTTTATATTTTTATCTTTTCTTCGGTAAGTAAGAAGAGATATTAGTATAATCTTAGTTGATTCATAGATTAAAAGATCTAGGATTTATGAACGTGACTTGCAATTTTGGAGTAGGGCTCATCTGATACAGCTAATATGATACAAATCTAAACCGTGTGTTCAAATGAACGTCGTTAATGATATGTTTAGCAGAAAATTAACCAAAATTATTTTTCTATATTATAAATACCAAAAGCAACGATTAACTGCAATTTCGACAGTAGGTTTTAAAAATATTTAATATTTTTAGCGCGTTTTTCACGTAGTGGAACAAAAGCGCTATTAGGACGCAAATTTCGTCTTCGTTCCATATTTTGTCGTACCTTTTTCTCAGCCAATAAGCAACCAATTGGCATCGGGTTTTTCGGCATTAGGTCGCATTTGTGCCCTAGATAGGCCGAATCATATTTAAATTTTCCCATAGTTTTTTATAGAGCTGATACATATTTGTGTCATTATTTCTTTTCAGCTCAATAGTAGTACATTTAGAGAAGTGGTACAGTACTACTTTCTGTTAGTAAAAAGTTCATTAGTTGCATTATTGTAAAATACAACATGTGAAAAACGGACTAAAATTACTTGGCCATGCCAATGATTGATATCTTGTTTTCTTGTAACTACTTAGTAGGTGTTTTCACATCAAAATATATAATAGAAATAATGAAATACCTGTTTTTCATTAACAAAAATTACTTTGGACTTTTTACCAAAAAATACCATAAATACCTAAATTTCATTCCCCCTTGTAGCAGTACTTAACAAAGAAAATTTTACTCTATTTATCTCATCCAAAGAACATTATTCCCTCATAAGATTCGAAATTCTTCAAAAAATAAAATAAACGAAAATTTTATCTACCCCCAGTATGTAGTCAGGGTTTCACGGCACTAGAGTCAAATTAGGAAGTGCTGCATCAAACCATTGTTTTAAAACCAAGCTCAGAATTAAAAAGTAAAACAATACGATGGATGCGTCAGATACATGATAGCTTAACTATTTAAAACTTTGTAAAAGACGAAAGCAAAATACAATTTAAATTATCACTTACGGTTTTCTATTCCTTGCCGATGTCAACAAATGAGAAATTGCCAGTCTCTCAGTACCAAAGTGTTTACTTTATGGATTCTTCTTCATCAAGCCCTCTTCTGATAGGTCACTGTATCTCGAATTTGTATTATTTCCTGTTGTAGTATAAAAGACATCACTTAAAGTAAACCTTTTGAATTACATTTTTAAAACGTGAGGTGTAACAGATCCAATAAAAAAAGTTAGACATGGAAGCGGCAATTTGAAGTACTGGAACAGAAGGCTGAGTTTGGTTAGTGAGATGGTAATTTTGTAAAGTGTATTTAAACGCGATTTAGGTGTGTAAAAGAAATAATAAAAATACAACAGAAGTAGGTAGGTTATTCAATGAGGAAGAAGCAATATCAAGAATAGATGGCCGAGATTCAGTTGAGAGAGTAGTTATCATGGAAGACATAGAAGGCAAAAGATGTGGCTGGGTCAGTGGCACCTATCATTTCCACCTCATACCTTTCTTATATTCGGTTATACTCGTATATAAAAAATTCGTATATTCGGTTATAAAAATCTCGTAGACGAAAGCAACATCGTTGGCTCGACAGCCCTGGTGGACCTTGGCCTTCTTATCGCCAGTTCCGTACCCTTATGGTCTTGAAATCAGTGTTAATGGAGTCCAGGCATTAGAGTCTTGGTCATCCTCTAGTTCTACGTTTGAAGTTCTTTTAAGTCGGGCTAGATGTATCCCAAGTGGCAAATATGCCCTGCAAATCTGATTAATTTTATCCCATCAATGTCCCTATAATTCTCGTAAATTTCAGCATTAGTTATTGCATAAAAATCACCCTCTTTAATTCCACCAAAAATCGTTCTCAGGGTCTTTCTCTCAAGAATGGCAATATTGGCTCTTTCTTTGAGAGGGTCCAAGTCTCAGAAGAATCGCCCAAGCATACCCTCTGTGGGAAAATTTAAAATATGTTGATCAAAGAGGGAGGTTGAACCACCAAACCCCACCCTTAGGTATGCCTCTGGCCAGAATTAATGAACACGATGTGGAAACTGAATATGTTGAGGAACATCAGCATGGCTGGAAATGAGTGTTTCAGATTATTGTTGTAATATTTTGATCCATTTGGATGTTAGTGGAAACAGTTGAAGATTTAGAATTTTATTTCACAATGCTTTGATGCCTCAACCATGCCTCGAGGGGAAACGAAAACATTTGACGAATATACTGCACAGTTTCCTGATCATAGTATTTGGCAATTTCTTCAGCAGCGTGCAGTGATGGCACTAGTAATGGTCTTTCATATAGGCAATATTTTAAAGTTGGTGAGCTTTCACTCCTCGCTTATCTCTTTGGTCTCGGGATTCTCTCTTGATAGATGCCAGATTCATTCATAGTTGTAGGCAACCCAAAAAATCCTTTTCGTTTCTTATTCCAAAAGTTCAACATCTTCTGTGACAGGTGCTTTTTGAGAAGTAAGTCAGTAATCATAGAGTCCAGCAAGCAAATATCTTTGAGACGTGAACTTCTCAGATGTGCAGATGTCTCAGAATAAGTCCTCCACTTTCTTCACTGTAGCAACACTATTCATGTGATTGTTTTCAACAACTTAAATTGTGTGAAAGCATGTTAAAGGATTGCTTTTCCATTTCAAAACAATATATTTCTACCAACAACCATCTGTTTCAATTTGTAGCGCAATATATCTTTTAAAATGAAGGTACTTAATAACACTGCAAGCCTCAATCTCTTCACCATACTGCAAACTACTTCAACTAACAACTTCCTAAAAACCAAAAAAAAAAAAAAAACATTAATAGCTATAATATTCAACATTACCGTTTTGAAGAATAAATTTTATCTTAATATATTTTTAAGATACCCCTAAGTTTGTATCTCTCGATAACTTTTTTTTTACATGCCTCCAGTTGCTAATTTTTTTAAAAGAATTGTTAAATATTGAAGTAAATTAATAAAAAATTAATTTGAAATCCCTTATATTTTCAGGTAATAATGAAAACTGTGATTTGCTCATGGAGATCTTTTTTTTCCTCTCCTATCACGAATAACTACACAGAATTTCAGACTATAATGGACATTTATGTTTGACAGACAATTTTTTTCAAGTTTACAAAATTCTGTGTCTCTTCGTTTTGTGCATGTCCTTAGAGAAACAAATTATTAATGAAAATTGATGAATTCAAGCTAAAAGAAAACTTATCAATTGTATCAGGAAAAGTGCATTTGTATACAAAATTTAATATGTAAAAGATGTGATTTCAATGTAATAAAATTCGAAGACAACAAAATTTTTCAATTTTATTGTATGTTAATGTATTAAGATATAATGTGGGAAATATTTAGATTCATATAAAATTTTATTTATATACTCACAAAAATTTTTGATCTCGTAGGAATAACACTGAATACAATAAGTGCAGTTTTTTCATTAAAAAAAACACTGAAGTCATCTACAACACTACATAAAGGTTAATTTATGAAGCTTTACCAATATTTCATTTTGCAACAAGAGAAATATTCTCGTCAATGATATTTAACAAAATCATTTGACAGACAAACAATGTACAAGAACTGTTGAAAAACTATCTGACCTTGAATTTCCTGATGCACAGTAAAGATTCTAAAGCAGTGCCATTGTGCGCAGTAGGAAGAGACAACCTTAATGCGCATGCTTGAATTTGTTCCCCGCATTTCAGTCGTTTCCTGCAGGCAGTCGAGAGAGGTGCTGTTCTATGTGTGTTTGCCAGATTTTTTATTTTACTAAAGATAACTGAACAACTTAAGCAGAGGTACTGCATCAAATTTTGTCAAAAGTTTGGCGATTCTAAAAGTGAAACAAATTGTAAGATTCTGCAAATGTTTGCAGACACACACCTCAAGGAGTGGTTTACCCGATTCAAAAGTGATTGCATGTTGGTAGAAAGTCACCAGCATCCTGGGAGGCCACAAACTACTTGAAATGCAGCTGTTGTTGAAACGGTGGAAAATCTGAGCAAGTGGAGATCAGTACAAGTTCTGCACATGCGCAGAGTGGCTGCGAAACTTGCTTTCAAGCTTCTATTGGTGGAACAGAAAGAGCTATGTCTTGCAGTTGCATAGGATGTACATGGTTCCTTGCGACTTCGGGCTGTTCCCAAAAATGAAAATACCATTGAAAGGATCTTATTTTCAGAGTAGAGATGAGATAATGCAAAATGCAACAACAGAGTTGAACACCATTCCAAAAGAAGCCTTCCAGAAGTATTTTGGGCAGTGAAAAGAATGCTGGGCTGTGTGGAGGCACATGAAGCCTTATTGAAAGGGATTAGTATCCCAATCCCACAAAGTACCTAAGATATTTTTTCTGACCAAAGGTCAGATAATTTTTGAACAGACCTTATATAGATATATAAATACAATTGACCATATATATACACTTATATCACTTTCCATGCAAGTTTTAACATATTTTTTCTCAATAACTTTTAATAATCCATAAAATATTCAAGGTTTAAATTCTTTTTTTCCTAAGTACATCAAATAAATAAATTTAACTCTTATAAAGAGAATCTCCACAGAAAAAATACATTTACTGTAAAATATGAGAAAATTAAGTTTAAATAAGTATTGGAGTTTTAATTATGCAAGAAAAGAGTACTAACTATGAGAGAGTCTTCTAAAAAATTCAAATTTTTTAAAACATTAAATTATAATGGGACATTATATAAAAATATACTAATTTAGGAGAGCATAAGGTGAATAAAAATCTTTACCAGCACAAATTTAAGATTTCTAAGATCTAAACATCTAACACCATTACATTGTTATCCTTTTGACACTTATACATTACAATGACACACAATTCAGATACAATGCAGTTCAGGTTTTGTTTAATAAAGAAACAAAATATAAACCACACAACAAATATCACATAACTATGGGGGGGAAACTATAACATCACGTCATGAATGATTTAAAGCATATAAATCTTTTACATCTATTTTTATATATATAAATATTTAATTACTAACACACAGTTACGTATACAAACATACATGAAAAGCTGTTATGTTTCTGATATAAATGAATTTTTTTTACACTCATCAAACTGGTTTATAGGGAAATGAATTTCCTTAGCAATAAGAAATAATTTATGAAAGACAAAATCAACTATAACACACCAGTTTGAAACAAATAATACAAAGCAAAGTTTTGTGACACATTTATATTGTTTAACATGGACAGTCATTCAAACTACAATATAGTGCTTGTAAAACATTGTAGACTTAGGCTTTATTTACATGAAAAAGCAAAGTAAATCAATACACTCTAAAATTAATACACAACCATAACAAAATGTATATCAAAGCAAATCATATAGGTAATTCAGAAACATTTAAAACTTATAAAATCACATTTTTGAGCTGTATGATACAAACAAATAAATTTACAGCAGAAATACTATAAGATGCATATCCAATTATTGACCTTCTATTCCTTCTTTGAAAACAGATCACTCTTTCCAAAAGGACAACAATTTTTATCCTTTTCAGTAATCAGATACGGAGCAGGGCATCTTCTACGAAGGCGAGCAAACTGTATTCCAACTTCTTTACGTATCTTCTCCACGCTGCGTCCTTCAATATTCTTCATCTTCAAAAACTTAGAATTGCTCAAATTATGCAGCTCACTTGTCAAAAGCTTGTTAAATGTACTTAATGTTTTTAGTCCATTGTTTTCCCGAGCACGAACTAAAGCGGCGCCTTTCTTGCCAAGCGGGTGAATTTTTGTTGCTGACACAATGCTTTTCTTCACTCGAAAGTAGCCATCTGGATTGCAGTTATGAGATCTGAGTTGGAGCACACGACATTCTTCACAGCAAAAAGAACTTTTCTTTTTTACTGGGCGTGGAGCAGCAAGACCTGAAGCTAAAGCAGTACCATCCGTGACTAGAGTACTACTTCCTGGTGACTGGTCTACGTCGCCTCTTCTGTTACGTAGCTGAAAGCTAGGTGCATTTCCGGATTCATCTGAATGTTGTGCTGCATCAGGTGCTGAATCTTGGTTATCAGAAGGGTTGTTATCTGATGGATTATTCTGTGGAGGTGAAGAGTTGTTTGGATTTATACTTACATTGACTCGAGCAGCACGATGGAGGAACCGAGGCAACTCGTAGTGGTGAAAGAAAAAGACCATCGAGTGCTAAAGAAGACATATTATAATCAGTCCTTTCTTGTGCAATACAAATCAAAGAACTTTTTTCAAAAGCAACTTTTATTTTTATCATAAAATCTAAGTCTAAAAATAAAAAAAATTTGAAAATTCATTGTTTATTTAAATTAGATTAAATATTGAGATCAAGCCAATTTGTTGGGAGTTTAGATACCAGCTTCACTGATCCTTTTAAATGATTCTAAAGCATGACACCCTGCCTACAACCAACCACTAGATCAGAAGGTGTCAGCATCAGAGAAGCAACTTCCTTCCACTCAACTCAGAAAGCATTTACAGACAATTACAAACTCAACTGAAGATTTAATAGATAATTATAGAAACAAGTTTAACAACATGATTACATAATACCAACGAATGTGGCACGATGAGACTCGGGTGATATGCAAGACTGATTTGAAGAACTTGCATGCTTATATACAAGCTTGCCAAATAGTCCAGCAGAACATCTATGACATTTCCACCACAAAAATATATTAGTGTAATGGAACAAACTGATAGCCAATCAAAAATATTAACTCATAGTTATTTGTACTGTTTTTATATTCAATTGCAAAGTACATTAATATAACTTTCTTAAATCTGTTCAGTGATTTTAAGGTTCAAGATAAACACAAAATTATTTTCCTAGTAATTACAACTAATTCACACAATCGAATTATAAGTTTCTTTGTTGTTTTTCCAATTCCTACTGTTATAGCTCATGCTCTCTCTATATTTATGTATATATATATATTTATCTTGTTCAAATTTCCAATCATTAATCAAATTCTTTCTATTTATCCAATCAAATTCAAATAATTTTTTTTAAACTTGTAGTGGACAACACTTGATGTTAATATAGTTTTTTCAAATATTAATTCATTAATTACATGTTAATTCATTAAATTAATTACTGGTTTTCGATGCCAACTTAGATTTGTCTCCATTGTTGTAACAATGTAACTGAAAAACAATGACAAAAGTTGGCATCGAAAACTGGTTTTTCAGCCAAACTAGCCAAACCAGGTGTGCATTGTTACAACAATGCAGACAAATCATGCTCTTTTTTCAATTCCTACTATTAGTTTACTCTCCCTATGCATGTGTATATATATAGAGAGAGAAAGAGACACATATTACTTTCTATTCATCCATTCAAAGTAGGTATTGACTTAAAAAAAAGTTTTATATTACTTGTTTAGAGATAAAAACTAAAGAAAATTAAAACAATCACGCATTTTAAGCAGATATAGTCACGTATAGGTAACCTTTTAGCAACAGAATCCTTGATTTATGAAGAATGATCATTTATAAAGCAACATGAGGGGCTACTGGTGATGAAGCTCATACTTTCATAACCATGGAAAAGTGACCAGGATAACACAAGAACTGAGCACCCCACTCTGCAAACTAGAGAACTCTGAGTCTTGGCAGATTTAACATGTATTAGCCTCTCTACATGTTTAGTCTTTAGTGGTGCTAAATCTACAATTTAACAGAAACATCGCCAGCCCCAAGTTTGCAACCCTGACCACTCGGCTATTGTGGCCACTCCTATCAACAGAATCTCATGACAAAATATTACCATATTGTCCTGTATATAAATCTGCGGATTATATCTTTAAAAAGTTTTGAATTTCCTTGCGCTTGCTGCCATGGATAATATGATAAACATTCTCCAACAGAAATGCGTACAATAAAGTTTTGAAATAAACACCATTTATGTTTTATAAAATAAATAACAGATGATGCTGAAAAAGCTTTTTCGAATCAGTCGACATACTTCAGCTACAATCAGTTTTGTCCAATTGCATTCAAGAACAAATTAGGTTCCTCGTAAAGATATTACAGTCACTAGTCGCTGGTGTCATTTCGCATTCTGTCTTGACCTGAGCTGTTTAGTCCTGAGAATATTTAAGTTCATATATCATCATGTTTGAAGCAGAAGCGCATAAATTACACTGCTGATTTTGAACTAAATGTTATAGAAAAAGCTACCAAAGTAGGAAATGGGGAAACTGCAAGTTGTTTAACGTTGACAAATCAAATATTCAATTGTGGAGTGGAAAATAAAAAGGTTTTTTAATTGTGGACTCCATGAAACACATCCCAGTGAGAATGTTAAAAATGCCCTGAAGTTCGCATCTGCAACTAATATGTGCATGTCTGACAAAGAAAATACAGCCTTTAGACACAGGAGTTAAAATCGAATGTTTAGAAATTATGGTAACAATAGATGTCCGAAGGAGAAAAGGATTTTACAAACAAAAAAAATTTTCTGTACAATTTATTACTTATAATTTTAATCATATCGTGTATTTTTTTTATCTGACACTATATTATCAACAGTATATATTTTGGATTATTTGTCAAAAATTTGATGGGGATTATACGGTGCTGCAGATTATGCAATGTTTTTTATTTTTGCAGTCGAAAAAAAAGGCTTTGTGGATAATACGACGCTGCGGATTATACATAGGAAAATATATTAATTTATTATTGAACTATAAGCCATGATCTAAAACTATGTCAATGTTTAAATAAATGATCACATATAATGCATACGCTAGTGTGAAAGACACATTCTCCATTATTTTTTCTCCTATTAAAAAATCACGTGTTGTGACAAATATGTTGTTTTTAAATTTTATAGTAACAGCAGATAAATATGCGATAATTGATTATACAAAGAAGTACTCACAAAAGTGAATAACCATGATGTCAACAGCGTCAATGGCCAATAAACTCCACTGAATTTATAGTTGTAGGCATAAAACAGAAAATGATACAAGTAGAAAAACCTGTAAACAAATTCAACAGAATGCAAATTTATCATAAATAATTGTATATAAAAATTAATTTTTTAAAATTTTTACTATATTATGCTTTTACTAAAACATTACACAAAATATTACTTCATTAAAATTCGTCCTTTTAAAATAATTTTTGAACAAATTAAATATTTACTTAAAATTATCAAACAAGGAAAATCTTTAAAGCATTATTCAAACGTATTATCCCCCTTAAAAATCTGCATTAAATGTTAATATTTAATTAATTAAGGGCAAACGATGCTATACATTACAGTCGGAATTCCATTTAACAAGTCACTAAATCCCCAAAAAAGTTCGTAATACGGAAAATTTGTTAAAAAGATTAATTTTTTAATATACTTTAAAAACAATAAAAAAAAATTTAATTCATTAACACTAAATATTATTTTAAAAAGTAATTATTTGCAGTTTTTTGAAAATTAATATCTATTTATTTTATATATCTTACCCATCAAAAAGAAATTTACAAGAAAAAATACTTTGTCCAGGAATACAATGTATTTTCAACTTTAAAAAATAACTTTACAATACAACTAATGAATTTTTTTAATGAGAAATTTTCTAATTTTGAGCATACACTACCACATGTGTCCTTAAATTTAACTACTGATAAAAACCATTAATGTTATTTCAGTTTTTTTTTTTTTGAAAAATTATGGTTATTTTATTTTTCTAGATTGGTTAGGCACCTGGTAATACCAGTTCAAGGTCATTGATAATCATAAATTGTACTAAAAGAGAGAAAAATTTTAAAAATATCCTGAAATTTTTCAAAAGTAGGATGAAAAAAATCGAATTACAAGAGAAAAAGTTTGTTATAAAGAAAATGCTCTTCTTTATTTAAAGGTTATTTTATAAAGAAAATAGTACAATGTTCTTGGTTCCATGCAAAATAGAGGGTTTTGTTATATGGAGATTCGACTGTATTTATAACAATGCTCAAGACAAAATAATACAATAATTAAAAATTCATACATATTACACAGTAATATATCCCGTATGTAAACTCAACTTATATACAGTAGAGCGTCATTTATCCGAATCAATTGGGACCGGAAACCATTCGGATATGCAATTGTTCAGGTAACCGAAAACCGAATGCGATTCATGCAGTATATGAAACCAGACACTATACGAATATTAAAAATCATCACATGCGGGAAACGTGCTTGAAAAAAAAGTAGGGGCAAAATGTTGCAATTTTACCTTTATTGTGGAAAATGATCCCTTATTTTTCGCTGTACCATTGTACACCTTCGTTTTTTTGCTGCAATGTCTCTGATTCTCTTGAGCAGCAGTAGTTAAGTAGGATGCCACTCTGATTGTTGTTCATACCACTCCATAGCTGTCTCTAACGCAGAAAACACGTCAGCATTTGATGGACCCTTGCTACTTTTGTTGTTATTGTTGTCCTCGTCTGTCTGTCCCACAAGTAGAGTGCACGATTAAAAACAACATCGTTTGCTTCTATCATGGTCTTTGTTTTCTTGATGCCATCTTCTGAGTCAAGTTTTGATGCAAAATTTAAAATAGTTTCTTGGCTTTTTTTTATGTCAGAAATTGTTGACTTTCCAACATTATAAAACTATGCTAGAGACGCTCCACTTTCTCCCTTTGCGAGATGGATCAATATTTCAAGTTTTATCTCTATGTTCAAGATGTAGCGCTTCCATTTTAAATTCTAGGCCATAGCAGTTCACAACTCAACAAAAGAGCACATATACACCCCCTCACTTGGAAAGAAACTGACCTAATATTCCATGCAAATGTTTACCAAATCACACAACTGAAATTCCCCTAAATATCCCTCACCTTGAGTTTTCCCATCACTTTTGGCCTCACGTGAAACAACCGCTGAGCATTGCACTGTTCGAAAATGTATCCGGACCAAAGTCCAGATATTTGACGCTCCGAAAAATAAAAGTTCGGATAAATGACGTTCTACTGCATATTTGCAGATAAGTAATTTTGCTGTTCCTTTCTCTGGTTAAAAATGAAGTAGCATGATGAATTGCTTACACTTACTTGTCAACTCAAATCAAATACAGTAACAGAATAAAGATGAAAATGATGGTTCTAAATTGATGCAACAAAAATGGGAAATGTTTTTGAACTGACAACATATGATAGTTCTAAAATTAACCAAGATTCTTAAGTTCTACAGAAGTTGGAATTCGAATTTCACAAATAATACATTTTCTATTTTTATGCCTATACAGTCATCATTGCAGACTATGCAAAGAGAAAATTCTAATCCTTGAAACTGAATTTGATGACACTTACATGTCAGTTTAAATTCAACAGGGGTTTCTTTTTTGTATTTTAGAATATTTTTATGGTGCAGCTAATCCTACTTTCTTCCTAATTATTGCATTGAGATTTCTTACACGGATTTTAAATCAAAATCATTTTCTACTTTCTGTAATTTTGCTTACATTAGTATTATATTTGAGCATCAAAATAGCTTCTTTGATGGATTCAGAGAGTGATTTTGAGAACAGTGAATTTAATATCTCTCAGTTGGAAGTAGCTAGTTCTGATTTATCAAGTGATAATATTTATTCAGAGTTGTAAATCAGAAGACAAAGATTTGAGCTCAGTAAGGATATGGTTAGAGGAAAAAGTAGAAAATGTCCCCTGCAGTGTTAACCACTTGCACTGGAAAAACGTGCCACGCACGTTGTAATGCTTTTGTCACAGAATCGCCCACGACATGGTATGCACATCATCATGCGATTGTTACAGAAACAGAAAAGACCGTTCCGGTTCACGCATCAGTGAATTTTTTGCCAGCGCAAGTGGTTAATAATTGTTTAACAGTATTAAAATTAATTTTCAAGCAGATATTAATCTTAAACATTTTAAAGCAGTAGCATTAATTTATATAGTAGAGTATATTTTTTAAAATTTTAAAACTTGGGTACATTGCCATGAAAACCAGAGATCAGTGGATGGGGTATCCTATCTTTGACCAACAGTAGTTAAAACAAAAAAAACTGCTTACTGATACATTTTTCAATTTAGAATAGAATATTTGTTCATTTTTTACAACAAAAAGAATGCTTTCTTGAAGCCCGAAATTTGAAAAAATCTGACAGAGCAGGGGTTTAAGGAAACCGATTATAGAGAAAATCATGTGATGACGACAAAGTAAAAAATAAAGCTGTCCATTTTGTATTATACAGAAATCTTATGCAAAAAGTAAAAGAATTCACAATCTCAAATTCCCATTGATTTCTCAAAATCCTCTGCTTCAAAAATATATGTATGCACAAATTTATATTACTTGCTTTGCGATAACAAAGCCCATTTGTAGATTAACCTATTTTTTCACCTTATTTAAGTCTTTAGCTATGAGTTTCTATAATTTTTTTTATTTTTCTTTTATTAATATCCAGCAAATAAGCTGAGGTGTGCTAAAAATTTTATAACAAATTTGTAGGTACTCAACTTATGTTTCATGGTCCCACCTATTACATAAGTTCAGGGTATTACTATCCTCTAAGTTTCAAAGATAAAAAATTATTAATGTATTACCTCCAAAGTCACAAGAGCTTTTCTGAAAGACAGATACATTAAGAGAGGATTAAATAGAATACATACTTGTACCAATGTCTCTTAGACAAGGCAGACTGGCAGCAAACAGCATCATATAAGTCTGCAAACCAAACAATTACAATAATATGAAGTGCAATGGATCGATCATGAAAGAAATCAGACATGACAGCTTCCATACCTTAAAAAAAAAATTAAGAATAATTTTATTGCATTTCATTTTCTGTATATATCAAAGTCATACTAAATGCATAATAGAATAACTATACAGTGCAGGTTTAAACGTACTGTCTGCCTGAAACAGTGCAAAATAGTTTAGTTGAATTTATTGCTTAAGATAACTTAAGCTTTTTATTTTTAATTGGTTGCTAGAAAATCTGTTTCAATTTCTCAATTGAAGAAAAATTGATTCAAACTTGCAAACATCACATAGAAAATTTTTAAAAGAATACATTATGCATATTAATGACCAAATCTTGACTTGAGAATACAATTTATTGATTTTCACAATATTATGTTTAATCTCTGTATGTATTATTTATGCTCTATCTACTCCAAATGCTTATTTTTCATTTATCAACTAAGTTATCAACAGTTAACAATTAAGATTAAGTTAAAATGCATGTAAAAGTCTGGCTTGATGATACTTGCAGTGAAATAACCGATTAATTGCATTCCAATGAACTGCTTTTATAAGCTAATATTTATATTTGTAAAAGTATCTAACTATTTATATTAAAATTAAATGCATGTTAAAATTTCAGGAGCAAATTAATTCCTTCTATATTTTATATTATTTTATTAACTAAAACTTGGATATTGTTACAGCTCAACAAGTCAAAATTCAAAAGCATTTCATAAATAAAGCTACATAAAATGTTTTTGAAATAAACATGGCATATATATTACTTATTGTTCATCATCAGTGACATTCTCTTCATAACTTTGATATAAGAAAAATAAAATGTGTTTATTCAAATATAGAAAAAAATTGACTCATTTTTATTTGAAGTTGTCTTTACTTGTTGTTTGTTGCTATTGCCATCTGTCAGACGGTGTCGGATGAAAGCCCACAAAATTCATTGTGGCAAAGGGCTAGATGTACACCTGTCGTTATCCATAGCTTTGAGCACCATTCAGGTGACAGGATGATTTGACTCGGTTACACTCCAATTTTGAGGGAGAACACTGGAGGTAGTCAGGGGCCCTTCTCTTCCTCTTCCACCAACCTCACAAGATAACTTGAGGCTTGATGGCTATTTAGCTGCCCAGGCCCATACATTTACAAACCTTCATGTCTTCTCTGGGACTCAAACCCAGGCCTTATGGCACAGCAGTCAGCGTCACTAACCAATATAATGGATGGGTGCCTTTGCTTAATGTGACTAAAATTTTCAACATTTTATTCCATAAAAAGCTATGGTTATAAAACGCAAGTTTTTCCGTTACACCCTGTTAATAAAGTTAAAAATTTCAATAAATAAAAAAAAAATTCCCTTAAAAATTTTAAGTTAGAAATTCACTTTTTTAATCAGGTACAGAAACAACAATGAAGCATAATTTATACAGGACATAATTGACCAATTTAAAATGAAATTAATGTATACTAAAATTTGCTAATCTATAAATAATATGATGAAATCAAAGCTTTATGTTGACTTTTTTTTCTGCTTCAAAAACTTTTCTGAGTTAGGGTTTCAATCCTTAAAAATAAGGTAAGGCAGACTTAAGATATCCAGTTTTGTTATTATAATTATTTACATATAATTTCAGAAAAATTAGGAGAATGAATTATAAATTTATCATTTTGTTATTATTCATTTATAAGATTCCATATGTATTACATCACTTACAAGTAATGTAACACTCTAACATTATTTTCATTCGAGTAGTAGTATCAATTGAAGGATCACTTTTTGCTTTTATTACTAATTTGATTAGTACAATCAGATTGAATGCCAGAGAAAAAAGATGACTTTACCAACTAATGCCAAAATGACTGTAAGCACAGGAGCTCCCGATGTTGGCAAAAAATTTCGAGGCCATACCACATCAAAGAAATTGGCTAAAAAAAATTTTATTATTAATTTATAGTTAACAGTAATTGAAAATCATTTTCAACACATACATTACACATAAATACCAACATCTGTTAAGAGTTACATGATTTAAAAATTTTAAACTTTTAGAATTGATAGAAATTTTTAAAATTTGAGAAAGATACAATTATATTTTCATAGTTTAGAAAAGCAAAATTCGATTGAAAAAGAAAAACACATCCTAAACATTATATGGTATATATTGCTGTTCAAAAATTCACTTTTTTATTGCCACTTAAAAAATACTATTTTTAAAAAGAACTTCTCAAGTTAATTTACAAAATCTGAGTTTGAAAACACGAACAAGAATTATGATTTGAAAATAAAAATGTAAGCCTCGCAAAATACTTCAATCAAGAAACTTGCTATTAATAAAAAGAACCCATACTCTTCTCAGCTCTCCATTTAAAAGCTTGAAAACAAAAAACAAAGATTCTTATTTTCACATATGCAGTTATATGTTTCAGCTAACATGTAATGTAAAAAACTACTTCATGGTATTGAAAAACTTGCATATTATAATAAAGCACATATGAAATTAATAATTATTGCTTTATCTGAAATCTATTTAATATGTTCTACTTGAATAAAAGTGGTAACAAATTTTAGAATTAATTCAAATCTTGCTTTAAGATCCGTTATTGAACTGGAGTTCCTCCAAAAAATCTCAAATTACACAGAATACCGAAAAATGTATATGTCATAAAAATTAAAAGAATGTTAAATGTAGTTAATGCATTAATATATATAAGAATCAATCAATATTAAATAATTAAGTACTTTCCTAATTGCAAGTCCATATTTAGAACAAATTGACTGACTGTTTACTTAAGTTACACTCTAAAGTAACACATTGGCTATTGGTAACAGACCTTGTAATTTTGAGCCCCAGTCAAATGGTTAGTACAACACCTGAGCTGAAACTCCACTCTCCAAACTTCACCACCACACCAGTATGAGGACTTTGAGCCTCAACAGATTTAATAAGCATCAGCCAGTTTATGTGGTGGATTTTAAGTTGCACTAGGACTCAAATCCATGCCTCAACAGAAGTAAAACTGGCCATGAGTTTGCAACTATGACCGGCTACAATATTAACCCATATTCAGAATAGAAAAAAACTATAATGATCCTTTTAAGAGAAAATCATGGAAAATGGCAAAAAATTCATAAATACATTTTAAAACAAAGGATATTAAACAACTTGAAAGACATATTTAATAATTATTTTTAAAGTTCTTGTTCTCATTCATTTTGGTTACTTTTCTTATTCATATAATTTTGGTTACTTTGAAGAATTTTATCTCTTTCCTTAATATTATTAGCATATTCCCTTCTCTTCATCAATATATACCATAAATATATAAAATATGTTTGCATACAATTAAATATCTTGCAGAATTTATTTAATTACATGCAAAAAATTAAAAGTTTATTTAGAGAAAAAAAAATTTTATTCAAGCATTGAACTGTGATTTGTTCAATCACTCAAAATTCAAATAAGACATCTTTAAAAAACTATTTAACATATTAACCAAATTTTGTTTATTTGTAAGCAATTTTCTCTACTTAAATTTTGGCATACTCTTGTAATTATGAGAATTTTGCACTTATTACACATTGGCAAAAACAGAGAATTATTATCACATATAGTTAAGACATTTAATATAAACATGCATACAAAAAAAAAGTTAATTCAATTTACATAGGATCTTTTCTACAACAATTAAATTACAGTGATCCATTTATGCACATACAACAAGCAATTTTAAGTCAACATATTGATTATTTTACATGCTATACACACAAAGTTATACATAAAAAAAGATTTTACAGCATACCGTCCACTCAAAATTATAAAATACTAATGTAAGAACTAGTGAATCAGAATAATTGATGATTGGCTATTAGATCAAATATTAGAAAAAATGAAGAAATATTAAAATATGTACAAGGAAACCAAGTACCATTTTAGAAAAAGTCTCATAAAAATCTTTTTTCAGCATGTTGTAAACTATTTATCTACATAGTTACTACCATTGTTCAGTTATTTGTCCTATCAGTTAACAAACTTGTCTATATCACTTTAAAGAAAGATGCAACCAATGAACAGTTTTTTAAATTTGTGGAAATTCATTTCAAAGCAATCTTATTGTGAACTGTTTTCATGAATTCTTTCATTCACTATTTCAACTGAACCATCATTAAGAACAGAAAGCCATCCACTTCATGCTTCATCATTAATAATGATGCACCCATCATTGGAATAGTCGAACCCACTTTCATACCATTTTATAAATTACATTTTCAGCATAAATCTCTATAAGTTGATGAATTTCAAGTGGCTTAACATTCCTTGCATTCAAAAAAAGGAAATTTCAAAAACTATTCACTGGAGGCACGTTTCTTTAAAGAGGGTACACAGACAAGTTTGTTTTTTATATGAAAAATGCCTGAACAATGGTGATAGCTGTGTAGAAAAATAGTTTTCGACCTGCTCTTTCATGTAAAAAGAAATTTTGCTTCAAAAAAAAGATTTTTTATGCGACATTTTCCAAAGCAGTACCAGTTTCTGGAAACCCCCCGCACATTCAGTAATTTCATGTAATATCGACTATGATGGGGGAAGTAAAATTAGAATACTATCAAAATTAAATTTAAATGATGAATAATTCACCCTTAATAGAAATTTTTTTTAACGAAATGAATCGAAAAAATATTTTTTAGCGGTAAATTGTACTCAAATAATATATTTTTAACAGTAAATTGCACTGAAATAATATTTTCATTTTCAAAAAACTTGTGAATGCAATTTTAAAATGATCTAAATAAAGTTTAGACTACAAAGCTAAAGAACCAAGTTGATGGTTAAAAAAGCATCAAAATTGGGGGGGAAGTTTGCTGCAGCCAAAACATAAGATCATACATCAAAATTATAAAAAATATTATCCAAACTACAACTTTCATTTTCAACTAATTCTATCCTCTAATAAATAGCGATATATTAAGGTAATTGTTCATACATCGTCTCTCCAATGATGAGATAATATGATGCATCCAGAACCCTGTAAATGAAAGAGAACACTCAGTCATCAATCAGCTGTGAATTTCAAAAGAAAAATATCAGAAAACTCTTAAGCAGTTTTAAAGTGCAGGCTGCTCTTTTCTCCTTATAAAATTATAAAAATATTTTTTAAAAATAGGACATTTAAAGACAAGATATTTCAAAAAAAATGTGCAGCTAAAACTACCTTATTCAGAGCTTATTCTCAACTTAATGCTGTCTTAGCACAATATTAGAGAATAGGAAACCAAAATAATAAAATTTTAGATAGAAAAGTTGCTTCGAAATCAATATTATATCCTGACAACTATCGTTTAGAAAACAACGTACACTGGTGTTCACAATCATGAGAATTTTCAGATTTTGTTAATTAAATCTCTAAAACTACAGGACATATTTTATTGAAATTTGGTATATACATCAGGTTGATGAAATACAAAAAAATAACCATTCAACAAACTTATAATATAGTGTGTAACAGTCATTGGAGTCAGAAGGTATGAAACAGTTGTAGAATAGAACCAAAACAAGTTGCTTAATAGGGAGTATTGCCCCCTCTTACAGATATACAGGCCTTGCACCATGATTTTATACTGGAAAAAAGGAAGTTTACGAGTTCCTGAGGCAATTAATCCCACTTGTTCAGCATCTCTGTTTTCAGGCCATGGATGGTTTTCAGAGAGGGGGTTGCAAGTTGCAATTTCACCTCCCCATCCGGTGTGAATATCCTTCCTTTCCCGAGATTCATCGACCATCAATACAGCCTTGCTTTGTCATTCATTAAAATGAAATCAAGACCAACTACATTCATGAAAAGGCAAACACACGGCTCCAAAACCTCATCCCTATATCTCACAGCAGTCCCAGTGCCTCAAAGACATGGAGGTGTGTGCAGTCATCCAACGTGATGCCTGTTTAGATCATCAAACCTCCACAGCCATAATGGTCGATTTCTTGGGCCTTTGAAGGCACAGGTCTCTGGTCCTCTCCATATTAAAGTGCAGTAAGAATCACTGGGACAGGGACTCATCAAGGAAGAGAACAGTCATCTATTGATCCATGCTCCAATCTCTATGATTTCAGCACCATTTTAAACACGGATTCTCCTGTTCGCAGAACTGAAAGGGATATAAACAATATGTCCTCTTACAAGCAGCTGTCTCTCATGAAGTCTTCTCTGGAAGTGGTCAACTTTTAAACTTGGGTTCCTGTGGCCACATACAACTCAGGAGAGAGCCAAGAAACTGTAACATACCTGTTATGCTTCGCTAAAATGGACAAATAACGATCTTCTCTGGTCATCGTAGCTCTTGGATGACTTTGCCCAGGCTTTTTCTCGACAAATCCAGTACCTTGAAATTGTTTCCATAAGTTTCAGGCTGGAAAATGTTACCATAGCACAAACTTGGTGGTTACACTGAATTATCTACAGACCCGGATTTGAGACTGGTCTGCTTCCAGCCTACCTACAATTCCCCATCTCATTTTATCATCTAAATATTGGTATTTACTCTTTTTTACTGTTTGAAGTTTCATTTAATTGATTGCTGCAAAAAAACACCAAGCAATTCGGTGAGGTGTGCTGGCGAATGAAATGAAGATTTTAGCTGGTGCACTTCTAAATCATGTTACTCAACCAGCTCTGCCACCACACATGTATACCCTTATGTATTCAAAACATAAGATATGCATCTTTGTTTCAAAGCAGTATTTTTATATTTCATTTAAACCTTTTCAAAAAATTCAACAAGATATGCAAATTCTCTTAATTTTGAACATAAGTGCATTTTTTTTTATCACAGTTGATCCATTTTTTCTTGTATAAAACATGTTTTATATTTATCACCTATGCCACAATGCTAAATGAATTTTCATTTGACATGTTTTAGAGAAAAATTGCTTATTTATAGAATGCTTTTGAGTTTTAAAAAGACAGGATAATAAAAGAAAGCCCAAATTACAATGCAGAGAATTTTTGTGAAAACAGACATATTTGTGTCTCAAATATGAGTTCCAAATTTGAATGTCTTTTACAAGTGGTAAAGATAGCCTTAATAAACAAAATAGTGTTAGAAAAGTTCATACAAAATCAGCCACAAATGGGAAGGACTGAATACATATAAATTATAAAATGACATGCAAAATAGTTTATTTGCATCATAGTTCTTTAGAGGATAAAAACTCTTTCAGTGCAAAAATTCCAAAAGTGATGGTATCATTTCCCAATCGGGCATTGCAGTAGTTCAAAAGCAGATACATTGATGATAATGAGAAGATAATGAAGTGTAATTAACACACACATGTATTGTTTAAATTAACTCATTTGATTATAATGGATATAATAAAAATGATCCCAATTTGCTTTATGTGTTCACTTATTTAGAAAAAGATACTGATTGACTGATATGAAATTATTTGATCATGTCTAAACTAGCAATACAAAACTATGTATGCAGAATATTAAAAACATGAGAATTTACTTAATAATTAAAAATACTATTTTGAAACTAGCCCCCTAAAATTCTATCTCGATGATAATTAAAATTTTTCCTTATACATGTGATAAAGCTGGGGATATTATTGTTCTTCAAAACAAAACAAAAATCTACTTCAACTAAATTATACAATTGTGAGGTCTGCTCACATTTATCTTATTGTAGTTGTAACAAGCATCTTAATTCTTTTATTTATAGCTAATATATTCAGATGACTACAAATAGAAGCTTTTCAAGCTGAGAGGTAAATCTTACTAACTTTCATCAAGCAAATTTCAGTACTTTTATCTGCTTTGAGAAATTTTATCAGTACCTGGACATTTGAGAATTTATCAAAATAAATCTACAAAGACTTTCACTGCAATGATATTCGAAAAAGTAGATTTCATTTCTGTTTTAAAAAATAAATCTTCATAATAGCGAGCAGTAAAGAAAACTTTGAAATTTACAAATATTAATACCAAATACAGGTGTGATCAAAAAAATTTATAAACACACTTTAAGACTGGGTCATTTTTTATGCCATAAGTTTGAGATTGCATTGGCTACAGGGTTAAGTTGGAAGAGTTGGTATTAACAGTCGGCCTCAGTGTTTCGACATGTCCAACAATAGTTCAGAGACAGGTGGCACTAGTGTTTTGATAGGGAAAGTAAGACCATGGCACAAGTATGTCTAACTTTCAAACAGCAAAAAAGCATTTTGAAATGGTATTGGAATTTCAAGAATATCAGTGAAGTGCAACGACACTGGAGGCAACAATATGGAATGGAACCTCCAACATGCTTAAGCATTGCTGGCCTGTGCAATAAGTTTGAAACCGATAGAAAAATAAAGGATATGCATAAAGGACAAACATCAACAAGCGAACATCCACAAGCGAGGCGTCTTCTATAGCAGTGTTAAATTTATTCACACAATCACCACAAAAATCGACATCACAATGTGCATTAGAAACATATGAGTAGGGCTAGCATAGGTCATATTTTGCAAACAGCAAAATGGAAAATTTACATACCGCAATTGTTACACACACTGAATGAGAAGGATTCAGACAGAATTCAGGTTTTTTTTTTAATGGTACTTCACGCAGATTTAAAGTGATGAAAATTTTGTTTCCCAAGTGATGTGTGGTCCATGGAGTTACCTCAAGAATGCGGTGTACATAAAGAAAACTGCACATACAAGAGAAACTGTGCTATAAAATTGAACCCAATTCCCGTAGCTACTCTGAAAGATGTCACCAACAATGTTCGGCATTAAGCTTAAAAATGTTTGGGTGCAGATGGATTACAGTTTGAACATTTGATGTAACTTTGTCATTTTTATTCACTGTAATATTTAGGATAATATATATATTTACCAAAGTGTGTATACATTTTTTCATCACCCCTGTATATTAACATACTACTTAATCAACAACTACTGTAAATGAAAAATATATAAATTCTTCACAGTTAATATTTTCTTTTGTGTATATAACAATATTTCCCTTTATATATAAAATAAACAGGGTTTAAATACAAGGAATAAAACCTTATTTCATGCCTTTCATGGCTTATTTTTTCTCCTTATTGTATTAATAGTTTTATCAAGACAAGTGTCACTAGAATTTTTCTTGTTTATTTATCTAAGAAGTTTATTATTACAGTTGCATAAATGTTTTGGTTCTTCAACAATTATCTTTCACAATTTTACAAACCAAATTTGGACAACAAATGACAGAAAAATTTATTAAGATCATTTTAGTATAAAATTTAAAAACATTTTAATTAATTGAGCTGCAGAGATTAACGAATAAGGTAATTTTAACTAGGAATACCCAAATAGTAAGGGACAAGTCAAAAAAAAATTTAGAAAATAAAAAGAATGTGTAGTGAGATAACCAAAATACAAATGAGAACAAAAACAATAAAAGCATAGTAAAAAGGGATTGTTCAAATTATTATTTAAAATGAAAAATTTAGAAACAAAATTTTAAATTTCTAATTCTAAATTTTAAAACTTTGTAATTAGGAAAAGCAGGCCCAAAGTATATTACACATAATACAAACAAAAATATTTTTTTAACAATCAATATTTACACAAAAAATAAAAAGAATTTTAAACTGAAAAAATATTTATATAAAAAATTTTTTTCATTTTAACACACCCACATAAATGTTTTTCTATAAAAACAAAGGCGATGAAACAATATGTGGAATTCGCGAAATGTATCTAATTTGTGACAAAACGCTTCCATTAAACATATTTTCATGCATGACATTAAACTATATAAATTGAAGCTGAATTACAAAAAAAATAATCATTCACACATAAAATTCTCTAATTCATTTTCAAAATATTATAATACAGTCAAAATAAAACATTACTGCTAAAGCTCTTATGTTGTGCTACATGGGAAAAATCTTTCTGCTTTCAATACCTAATGAAATTTGATCAAAATAATAGACGTTGTAATATATAACATGTGAAATAAAAAGATCAGAGTATAACAAATTATAGAAAATGTTCAACAGGGATAGATGTGCTTATTTCATTTATAATAAAGATCTCACTTAAACTTGTTAGAAGGAATTTTTTCTTATTTATGGAATATTTTCAAATTTTGAAAATGCTGTATTATGAGCAAATGTACAAATTACAATGTAAGAAATTTTTAATAAAAATTTATACATGAAGACAGCTTTAAAATGTCCATTTTTCAGTACATGGTGAATATTTTATTGGTTTAAAAAGATCCCACTTTTTAGTTCAACTAAAAAACAAATTTTTTAACACAATTAAAAAAGTTTTAAACTTTTTTCCCTGGAACCTCAGTCAGTTATGATGAATTCTAACAAGTTTTTTTCTCCTCAGCCAGTTAAGAGAAATCATCTTTTTAATATTACATAAAAAGGAAATAAACTACTTGAAAAAAAAGTTATTTATATAAATAAATACAGTTTCAATATCCATGTCAAAATAATTATCCATTTAAAATAATAATCTTAATTCTCATCCAAAGAATTTTAAAAATCATTTGTAACCCACCAACATCATTAAAATTTAAATGAATAATTAAACAGCATTATAATGTAAAATAATTATTTATGAGCAATAATATCAAACTTACCAACAACAATAAATATCTGGTGATGAGAATGCCGGAGCAATGTAGAAATTGTCAAGGTCTAAAAAGAAATACAAACTGTGAAAAATCACAAACAAAAACAAATTTAATATACACATTAATCTAATTTTGTGGTGGGTATAAGAGCATGCTGTATGCGGTTTGATTTGATTGTTTATTAACATTATACTTTGAAGCTATGCTGGGGTATTGGCTACAAACCAAGTAATTTTGAACCTCTGTCAAATGACAAGGACGCCAACAGAGAGAGCATCTCACTCTCCAAACTCCCACATCATGCCAACGTGAGAACTTTGAGCCTCAACATATTAACTGCACATTAGCCCCTCTACATGGTGGGTCTTCAGTGACAGTGGGATTTGCCTTTAATCTGACTGGCCAACATAGGCCTTAAGTTTGTGATCATGTCAACTAACGCAGTCATAATATTACACAAGAGGATTAACAAAGCAATACGTTAAATCATAGGCAGTTGGCTGAATTTTAAAAAAAATTAATCAGAAAAAACTGGAGGAATGAATACTCCTTATGTAATTAATACATTTAAGTGAATATTTAGTTTAAATCACAACTATTATCAAACAATACTCTATGAATGAATATATGGCACAAATAAGGTACACATTCTGTAAACATGGATTCAGGTATACAAGAAAACAAAATTCTTTTTTTACATTGTTTTAAAATGACACCGTCCATAAAAAGCTCCCCCCCCCTTACACTGCAGTTTACTTAAGTGCATTTTAAGATCACTGATTGTTATGAGAAAAGATCAGGACAAAATACTTTAACTACAAATTAAATTTTTGATCATTTTAAACTTGCTGCAAGCCTGGTAAATTTATTAAACATTGATCCAAACATAGAATGTGCCAAAAAATCAGAAGAATTACAAGATCAGAAGATTTACTTTTAACAGATACCAAGAATTTTTTTAAAAAATAGATAACAGAATTTCCGATTAAAAAAACCAATGCTATAAAACATTTCAGAAAATAGTTCATCTTCTCTAAATGTTATTATCAGAGGAAAATCTTCAATGGATTCAAAGTATATCATCTTTTTATTATTAATATCTTTCAAAGCATAATATCTATATCTTAAAGCAGTATATCTTTCTACAGAGGATAATGATTTAGATTCATCTCTCCATAATCAAATGTACTTATCAGCAACAAATAGCAATGCATAATTAATATTTCTTACAATTTTTAATTTCAAGTTTTCTTCCTTTTCTTAAATATATAAATACATATATCTAAAAACTTATGCAGTTGATATTTCTCTATTTTTTACACAGTTTTTTTAACTTAACATTCTGTTAGGGTTCATGTATGCCACTAGATGGCGCTATTTAAATTATAAGGTGTGCGAAAGGTGCCATTTGCTCTACGTTAGCGATATTTTGAATATATATTATTTGGAATAAAACTATTTGAAAAGAGATCAACACATTCTTGATTTCACTTGGTTTGTGGATGATGTAGAACACATCTCTCTTTACCATACAAATCTATCTTTTTTTAACTTTTTGTGGAACGTATTTAGTGTGTAAAATGGCACATTTGTTGGTTTGATTATGTACTGAAACCAGCTGTACAACATGGAAAGTAACAGGTATTTCAAAAAGTTTTTACAAGACTGAATGCCACATTACACACTGGTACAAACAATTAAAGGGAGAATTAAGTTTTTTTGTAAATAAAATAATAAATAATAATTAAAGCTTATACTTAAGTAAGGTATTAGATGATAGCTAAGCTCTCCCCGGACACATCAGCCATACAAAGGCCTGTGATGTCGTAAGGCAGTGGTGCTGTGATCATGTTTGTGTAAAGATACCTCACTTGCTTGCTGAAACTTGTAGCATAAAGATATTTTGAAACATCCTGGCTTAGCCCAATCCTTGTTTTTTTAATTTCTTTGTTTACCCATTATTAACATGGCCATTCGTCATCATCTAGACCAGTGAGACTCAACCTGCTGCACATGCACTGCATGTGGCCAGCCAGCCTTTTCTGTGTGGTCCGGTCATGGCCTATTGCACTAAAAGATTGTTTTTAAAGGACAACGTACTAAAAATTCAGTGCTAAATTCTTTTTTTTTTATTGTAAAATGTAAACAATGGGCTTAATCATGGATGAAAGGAAATTGAAATTAATCCACAACTCAGTAAAAAATATGTAAAAGTAAATAATTTTTATGTGTGCTTGATAGAGAGGTTAATATAGAATGAAAACAAAAGCTAAAAAAATGAGTTTCATTATTTTGATAAATTTTACTTAATCCAATGTTGCTTTGGTCTTATAGGGTTTTTCTCCATTATCCTCAAGTTACAGCCCACATCATAGGTATGTGGCCCAGCAGGAAAAAAAGGTTGAGTATATGCCTGATCTAGACACTACCACAAGATGGCAGATAGTTGGAAGACTCAAGGTAGGCCAATCCCAAGCTACCTGTTGTAGGGAACGGGATTTTGAGAAATGTGGTATCCACTCTGTAGAAACAGTTCAGAGACAGAAACAGTCATCTGCGAAGCTGGTCAATGCTTCAAAAGGGCAGCACTGCCATCTCAAGAGTGTTATTTGAGACTATTAGACAAAAAGTGATAGGTCTGAGATGGCAACACAATTGTCCCTAAACCTGTATAATTACAACAGGAACATACATTTCACAGATAACAGTCACCCACAGGACAGGTGGCCTGTATGTCAGGCACCCTGTAGTCAGCATTCTTTTGACTATGAACTACATAAAAGCCATCTAGTGACAGCGATTCGAGACATGTTCTCATCTGGAGATAACCTGGGTGTAGATATTGGCCCCCTAACATTGTCGAAAAAGACCACTATGGTCAAGGTGGTCTAATGAACTGAGAAGATATCATGGCCAACGGGCGTACCAACCTTCATGTGTTGGATAGAGGTACTTTGACAGGTTAGCAGTACAAGGAAGAGATTCTTAAATCCTATATCTGACTTTTCCTCATAGCATATGGACCAAATTTCATCTTTTTGAAAAATAACGCATACCCACACAAGGCTTAGTTGGTGGACAAATACCTTCAATTGGAGAATATACAACGCCTGGAGTTGCCAGTGATGTACCCTGACCTTAATCCCATTGAATATGTAAGGGATGTCTTTGGACACAGAATTGCACCTTGAAAATCAGCACCAAAGGCCATCGATGAGCTCAAGAGGACTTTAGCAAAAGAGTGGGTGCAGTTGCTACAGAGGTTGATAACAACCCAACTAAACAGTATGAAACACCAATGTGAAAGTTGTGTAACTGTAAGAGGCAATAATATACCTTATTAAACATGTTTTTTTTTCTGACTGACAGGGTGTCGGTCAGCTGCTGTGCAGGACAAGTGACCAGTTTCTTTATTTAGGGTGCAGGTTGTGCTCATTTTTGTTTTCCCATATACTAGTCTTTTTGCCAGATTTGTTTTTATTCTCTTTGTTGGGTTTTTTTTATTGCAAAAAAAAAACTATTTGTCCCTTTAATTGTTTTCCCCAATGCAGATGAGCCAATATAATCATTTTAGTCCCAGTGACCTCTATTAAAAATGTTTCAACTGTATTTACAAGAAATTTACTTTTTAAAAAAATGCTATTTTACCTTATTAAAAAATGCTATAACAATTTTATTATTTATCCTTAGATAGACTAAGCAAGAAATCAATTTTAAGAAACTGAATTTAAGTCTTATAGAACAGTTTTAATAGACTATTAGAAACAGTTGAAAACTTACAAATATTATCATAATAAATGCAGCTGTAAAAAGCGATTTGTCATTTGTCCAATTATTAATGAACAGATATTCAATTTCCATCACTGCATTTCGAACAAAACCTGCAGGAGAAATATGTTATCAGTTTCAGCAAAAAAATAATTTTTTTAACCAAATATTTTATTTTTTGAAAGAAAAATGCTTAATCTTCAACCTAACAAACTCTACATAACTACCATTATACTATAAAAAATAACTCTAATGTAAAAAATACTATAAACAGAACTATAATAACAAAATAATGATGAATCACTCAAACATGAAAATTATATATTCCATAATAAATTCATTAACTGTGTGAATCAATTACATTGAGTTTAAGTAACACTTAAAAAGACAATTCAAAAAACTTCATGCCGTAAAATTTGAATGAATTTGTATTGCTTTCATATTTGTGTACCATATATAAACCATATTTATTCAAATCTAGGCCACACTTTCTTTTCAATGTTAATGCTATTGAGAATCAAGAGAGGCTTAGAATCAAAAGCGTAAAAATTTGTTGGATGAGGGAAATTGATCGTCATAAAGCATTTACAGGTTCATGCATGTATTTAAAATTTTTAACAATGGACAAATTAATTATTCACTAATTAGTTATCATTTAAAATTATTTGCAATGTAATAAGTATCACTAAACCACTTTACACTATTTTTTAACTTTTCACAAAAATGTGTTAAGAACTTGAGGTCTGTTTCGAACCTATGGCAGCTTAGATTCAAATAAATACAAAATACATATTAATCTAAAATAATACTTCAATTTAAATAGAAATAAATTGGCAATTTAGAATATTTTCTCTGTGTATTAAAATTCTAATAACTAACAATTTGTATTAAATGCATTTAAAAACTTTAAAAAAAAAACTTGCCCTTCTGATCCTTTTTTTCAGCCATATTCTTTATACTAGCCAACAGTACGTTATCATATCCAAGAAAATTGTTCAAGAGAAATCTGTTAAAAGAACCTCCAAAACAAGTGTTCTCTTCTGGATCTAAAAGAACAAAGAGAAAATCAAGAGAGATGATACATTACAAGTAATCCCAATGCTCAAAATGTCAAAAAATTTCTCCATAGAAGCATTCTTTCATTGACTGCAGTAATTGCTGATTACCTTCCAAAAACATGAAACCTCCGTGTTGAATTTATTCAAGTATTAAACAAAATGTCCTGAAGATTAACATGGTTAATTTTTATTAAGACTGTAACTAGAATATTACATAATCTTTAAACTAACAATTAAACCAAATTATCACATTGTTAAAAAAAAAATAGAAATATAAGGACTTATATCAAAATTAAAGTAAACCAAGATTTTTTTTAACTAGTACTTAACAAAAAAGTTTCAGAAAAACGAATTAACTCTTTTAAAGTCCTGCTTTTAAATGCACTATAAGATGCAAATTAATAATAAATAAAACTTTAATAAATACTTAAACAAGAAACAAACAAAAACACAAATTATAATGAATTGCTGTTTCCCACAATATATTAATTTTATTTATTTTGCATTACATTTACATAAAATTTTTAAACTAAAAGCATATTTAACCAAAAATATTTTTTTTTATTATTTGAAAAGAAAATCATCATTTCAATAAATATTTTTAAAACCGGAATAAAAAAAGGGATAAATCCTCTTTAGATTGATCCACTACAAGAAAACTGATTTCACATTTATTGCAGTTAAGAAACAAGCAACAATAATTAAGAAACATTTTAAAGATTGTACACCATACAAAAGTTTTTAATTATACAAATTGATATAAAATATTCCAATTTATTCACAGTTAGTCAAAAATGACTTTTTTTACAAAGAATAAAAATTGATAAAAGTATTTTACTTATGAAAAAGATTTATTTAAGCAAAAAAAACTTTTAAAAAATACCTAAAATGACAAAAGTCACAGAAATATTCAATTCCTTTCTTTTTGATGGTCTTAGTCTCAAGTATCCATATTCCATGGAGAATTCCATTATATAGGCTGGATCTAGTTCACCTGTGCAAATTAAATTACATAAAAATAAGATACATCACATAAAAATAATATAAATGTTCGAAAATTATTTTAATAACAATTATTTCGCAAGCATATTCAAGAACAATTTCTTCTATGCCATATAACAGGGTTGGGCAACTATCAGCCTGCTGGCCACACTTGGCCCGTAGAGAGTTGTTTTTTTTTAATGCCAAGACAGTCGGAAAACCTGCTTTGAATGAGATTTTTTTCCTTAGTGCAATCAAAGATTCGTCTCATATTTTCCAGTATTAAGAAAAACGGAATTTTTTTATTTGGAAAACAAAACAATTGAAAGTGTTTCAGCTAAGAGATCATCTGGAGAATTTACACAACACAACAAAATTTCACTATTGTACGAAAATTGAGCCTAAAATTGAATTTGCTCCGTTATTTTATAGCTGTATATATTGAGTAGCTACAGCTTGAATTATTGACTTGCAGTCAAATAAAAGTAAGAAGGAAATATTTAATGCAATGACATTAACATTTGGAAATCCTTGTCAGCAGAAAAATTTCTTTTTATGAAGAAAGTTGCTGGAGTTTCATTCATCATATTTTAGTCGGCAAATATTTGTCAGCTAAGTTTTTCTTGCATGAAGATCAACAATAGCAAAGATAGATGCACAAGTAAAACAAGATAACATAAACTTACAGGCTGTCATGAGAATTTAAACAGTCTTACTCCGGATTTCAAAAAAAAATTGTTGTTAAGTATAATAGAGTACATTTGTCTCATTAATCTTTTAAAATTAAAATGTGCATGCAGCTATAGATAAAATGCACGGTAAATAAACTGAATAAAACTTCCAGTGTCTTATTTAATATATTTAATACTTTTTATAGTGAATGTGATAATTTTAAAAAGGTGAGGCTCTCCAGTATCCTCTGCTCCCACAATGTGCCTTGCGAGCCAAAACAAGTAGCCCACCCTTGCCACATAAAATTAATTTAAATTTGTTTTTGCTAATATTTTTAATACATCAGGAAATTCATTTTAACTTTCTTTGAAATGAAATAATATATCACAGATACACATGAATACAAATCTTTATGTATACTACAACAGTTAGGTTTTGTTTTTAAACATAATGAGGAGTTAAAAAACCAATAAGCGTCTGATTTTATCCAACTTTTCCTTCAAATATACAAATTGGTTTTAAAATGCAATAGAAAACCAATTATGAAAAGAATACATTAACTCCAATGAAATAGGCAATGAGCTTTATACTTCTTGTACAACACAATTCAAACATTACACTCTATTCACACACTATATTGTGTTCTACAATGCATTGCATGGAATTATGAATAAGTTTGTCAGCTGACAATATCCAAAGTCCTGTATTTTGGAATAAACATGTGAATTTGACTGAAATATACATTTTTGTTTATTGTATGTGGCTAAACAATCAAAACAAGCAGGAAAAAATATGTAAAAAAAATAATGTAATTTGACTGAAATATACATTCTTATTTATTGTATGTGTGTCACCAATAGAAATTCACAGCACTGCTTTTGATGCCGAAATATCAGCTATACGTATTGCTCTATCTCAACTTCTTTGCTACACAGATCGTGTTTCAAAAGTAGTTATTCTGTGTGATTCAAGGACGGCCCTCCAAGCAATATCTTCCATCGAGGCACCTTTGTCAAAGGATATTCTCAAATGTCAACTGTTAATTGGTGATTTACTTCAAAGCCACGTAGACATTGCCATGCAATGGATTCCAGCGCACTGTGGCATTGATGGGAATGAAAATGCCGATTGCTTGGCGAAGAAGGGGACAAAAATCTTACAAACCTCTAATAATACAGTTCCATTTTATAGCGCCAAAAGAATTATAAAGAAATACTACAGAGAGCACTTCTGGTCTAAATTCAACCAAAAGAATAAACAAACGGTGTGGTTTAGCAAACTCCTTCATATTCCAAAATGGCCACGAGATAGAGCTGTGGCCGATTTTCGAATCGCCACTGGCCATGACTGCCTATCTAAGCATCTAAACATGATAGGCATTGCTCAGAGTCCACTTTGTAAACTGTGCGACTCCAATGAAGAAATGGACGCCATTCATTTGGCACGCTGCCATGCACTCCACTCTGGATCCATGTGGAGCAGATATTGGGAGGCCAGACACAAAATGTGTGATTTATAGACTATACTGTGAACTTGTGTTTCTTTTCTTATTTTTTCTTTCATTATTTTTTGTGTTGTCCTTTGTTTGTTTTTTGCCAATATTCTCTGCTTCTCATTTTGTTTGCAGTTGTCTTGTAATCCGCCATTGGAAATAAAATAAAAAATTTTAAAAATTTATTATATGTGGCTAAACAATCAAAACAAGCAGGAAAAAATACGTAAAAAAAATAATGCAATTTATCAGAATACATGTATAATTTTTATGAAATGCAAATTACATAAAAATACAAATACAAATGGAAATATTAAAAAACATGGACTCTTTTTAAGACATGAAATCTGTAAGATCATTACTTTCTTCAATATATGAACATTTCAAACTTAAAACCAACTTAAATGCTACTCAGGTTAATATATATATATTAGTTTTCAGTGCATGTATATGACAGCTTATATTATTTTTAAGCTTATCTCCATTAAGAAAAAATCTTTTCATCTTACACTAAAACTTATGTATTTTGCATTCTTCATTTTTTAAATAAATAACATCGGTTTCATTATTTTTTAACCCCTTACCTGTCAAAGAAAAGTTACATGATTTGCTCCCCAACACCGCCATCGATGTGCATAGTTATACAATGTATTTGGAAAAGAAAAGGCATAAATAAATCCTTCTCTGAAATTAAGTAAATCTTTCACAAAAACTTTACAATTTATTTCATTGTATACCTATGGAACAGTTTTACTGGTAGCAACACAAAATGCAAGGTTTGTACATCAGAAATGTGTATATATACATCAGAGGCATTTAACAACCAGCTGAAGGAGATTTATATAAACGCTTCTGTATGTATATAAATGCCTGTATAAAATGTGCTGCCTGTGGTAGTTAGATGGTTTTAGTAATAAAAATAATAATTATAAATTTATTTGACACATTCCATGAAATAAAAACTGAAATACTTAAATAATTTTAAGGAATTAATTTCCATTAAGAAATATAAATTAGATGAATTTTAACCCCTTAATGTTCAATCCATGCTGAACTGGCCAACCTGTGCATAATCAAGATAATTCAAATTGAGTCATATTTTATGCTGCAGTAATTTTCCCACTCAAATATAAACATTGCCATCTGCACTTATGAGGCAATGATTTGTCATTGTAATTTCCTAAATAAAGATAAAGTTTATAGAAATTTTAGATAAACATTATAAGAAAGTATTCTTCCATTTGCTAGATATCAGCATTTGGAAAACATAATATTTGTATAAAAAAACTGAAGCAAAAAAAATTTAGATTTCAGATGCAAATAAGTAGAAAGTCTTATACAAAGTTATCTTAAAACAAATATTTTTAAGAAAATCAGATTGTTCAAAATCTTCTGGAATTCTACCACTAATGGAGCATCATATTTTTTTATTTTGTCCAACCAACATCACAAAAGAAGCTCTTACAAGATACCTCACCATGAGTTGTGCTAAAAGGGTTAGCAAAAGAAAAAGAAAACAAAAGTCGCTACCTGTGTAATAATTGCAATGTTGGACTACATGCTGCACCTTGCTATTACATTAGATAAAAGAAAATTTTGAATATTTTTTTTTAAGTAAATACTACTACTATTAATATTTTCTGCCAAAAAAGTATAAATATTTTTACTTGATAAAATTTTTTTTTTTTCGAAACAGCTATTCGAAAAGAGAGATAAAAATTAATGTACATGCAAGATTAAAATATTCAGCTTTTATCTGGATTGCAGATAAAAATCCACAATTAAAATAAAAAATTTGATTGATTTTGTTTTTTAATTAATTTATTTATTTTTAGCCAAAACAAGGTTCTAAAATGTGTTTTCTTTAAGAAAAAATTGACTTTCTTTTTGTCAATTTTTTTAAATAAATGTATTAAAAGGTTAATGAAACAACAAAATAACTTAATTTTAAAATTTAGCAGAGTCAAAAAATTAAATAATTCTTACTAGTTAAAACAGAATCTTCAGAGATAGGTTGATAGTTTTCATCCTCAAACATTTTATGTGAATTCTCTTTGTCAGGAGTCAAGCCTTTAGGACCTATAAAATCATCTTTTTCAAATGCATTGAATGCATCAAGTGCATCTTCCTCTCGAATGGATTCATTTCCACTGATTATTACTTCATCAGATTCTTCTGTTTTTACTGTGTGATCACTGAATAAGAAATGTGACTGACCATCATACTGCTGTAATCGAAGTGTCTTTTCTTTCCAATAAGAATCCTCCAATGTGTAATTTCCCTTTCCTCTTTTAGTCAAAACCTCTACTCTGAGAATGCCATTGTTTCGCCAAGTACCTCGATATTGTTCAAGGCAAGTTATAGGTGTTTGTACAAACACCCGATGCACATATATTAATAATATAAAGCAAAATAAAGCCTGTAAAAAGTTGAAAAAATACATAATTATTAAAAGCACACTTTGAAATAAAATTAATACATTTACACTTATTAAAAAATTCCTTGATAAACTATTATTGAATAACTACATACTAGCTGTACCTATATCAATTAAAGTTTGTATGTTTCAATTAAAGTTTGTAAGTCTTCTGTTTCATTTTTCAAACATTTTGATCGTTAAAATTATTTTTCAATAAATAAAATTGTGATATAAAGCAAAATTGGAAAAATAATCAATTTTAGAACAAAAAGCATGAATCAATATTCAAAAGCATTTAAATAATTATGAAGTGCTCTAATTGATTTAATAATTAAAAATAAATCTGTTTAAAAAATTTACATTTAATAAAAAAAGATCATTTCTTTATTATAAAAACCAAACAAGTAGGTTTTTTAGAATAAATATTGCTCAACTTTCAGAAGATTTTGTATGTGCCAAAAAAAAAAAATTACGAGTTTGAATTCAAAATATTCCTTAAGACAAATTTTGCAAGATGAGTAGAGTATTTTTTTATAAATAAAATGGCTAGTGTGTAAATATCTTAATAAAAATCTTGGCACATTCTATATATTTCTCAAATACTTTTCATTACATCATATTTATTTAAAGGAAAAACATGTACAAGAACCTGATTTCAACAAATTAATAATGCTGAATAAAACATTTTATAAAAAGAAAAATGATACATTTCTGATTTAAAAACAAATTTGTATAAAACACTTATATTAAAAAAATATTTTGCCATTAAATGTAAAAATATATAATTTAATGAAAGAACAATTATTGGAATTTACTTACTGTAAGTAACAAGAAAAATTCAATCAATTTTCTGTGGACTTCTGAAAACAAGTGTGCATAGAGTAATGAAAAACGATTAAAAAGAAAATGATATAACCTATTCCTCACAAACACATAAGGGTTAAATGCTTCATTATTATTTAAATTATTTCTGAAGTTTGCAGGCAAGTTCACAGTAACTTGGAACAGATGACGAGGCATGGCAGTCAGTTATTAATAAAGGACTTCCTAAAATTTAAAGAGGGAAAAATGTTTTTAAAAAATCAAACAAATATATGTTAAAAGTATAAATATGCTTGCATAATATTTTGCCATTACAAAAAATTTTTAAAAACAGACTTTGAAGCAATCAAAATAAAATGAACTTTGACAATATTTAACTTCATTTTATAAGACGAGTTAAGTTCTAAGGTCAAAAATTTTTTTAACTGTAGTGAAAATAAGTAGAAAAATTTGGATGCTTTTAAAATTTGCAAGAAAAATTGTCTCTAGTAACAAAGATGGCAGTACTATACTATGAATGACATGAATACCATGAGCGTTGGTGTGAACAATGTTTCCTATACTTAAAACGGCGAAGTTCAGTTTATAAGATCAATGTGTAATCATTCATTATCTTCACTTACAAGGTGAAATACCCATCGAAATTCATCCCCAATTGAGCGAGACATGCGAGGAAGGTGTCATAAATGTCAAAAATGTGTATTTGTGGGTAAACAAATTTAAATAAGGTAGAGAATCATGTGACTATGAACCGAAGCAGCCTCAACCCCAAACCAGCAGGCAGAAGCCATAATTGCTCATGTGGAGCAAATTATCGCACATGGAAGACCATCGTTTAAGTGTGCGTGTTATCCCCTCTATACTTAGCATTTTTGTAGGGTCTGTGGAGTCCATTTTGCATAAGCTGAAAATGTGGAAAGTTTATTCAAGGTGGGCCCCACAATGGCTGACTTACAAACATAAATATGTGCAAGTGGCAATTTCTCAGGAGATGTTGAAATGTGATGTAGCCATGAATGGTGCTCTTTTTTCATCAGCTGCAATGATGGATGAGACATGGATTCCATTTCTTAGCCTCAAACGAAATGCCAGTCTTTGCAATGAAAGCACATTGATTCTCCACTACCGAAAAAATTTCAAGTAACAACATTTGCTGAGAAAGTTATGATGGCCACATTTTGAGATAGCAAAAGCATAATCCTCACACATTGTGTTCCAAAGGGTACAATGTTACAGCTAATGCATAGAACAAAGTTCCTTCCACTACTGCATGAGATGACCAAACAAGACTAGACAGGTGCTTTTTAATCAAGGCAATGCCCTAGCTCATCAGGCACTTCTATTTTTGCAGGTTCTCCAAAATAGCAATTTCCATAGACTTTAGCGATTTCTGGCTTCCTCCAATCATGAAGGACATTCTCTGCGGCCACTGATATCCAAACCAAGTTGCTGTTGTCTCAGAAAAAAATTCTCCTTAAGAAGAGTTCTCAGCAGCCATGGAATCATTGTGCAATGTTGTGAAAAATGTGTTTGACTTCATGGTGATTATGTTGAGAAGTAACAGTAATTAGTCGATATTTTCTTAAGTATTTTGTCAGAAAAAAAATTAGAGATCTTAGAGCTTGAATGTGTCTTGTATAGTTGAGATGTTGACTGCCCCCCTATGAAAAAAAAATAAAATATTTATGTTCACCAGAAATAATAAAGATAATTTTTTTCCTTTCTCTTTTTTTCCCATTACTTCATCTACTATAGTATATAAAACGGTTTAAAAAAGATAAGAGATTTATACATTTCAGGCAGAGCTGAAAATTAACCTTTGTAAATATTTACAATCACAACAGCTTAAACATGCAATTTCAAAACAGAAAAGCAAAACTTTGCTTAATTAATTATATAATTAAATGTAATTTAACAAATTACATTCCAATAAGTTATCAGTCATGCATATATTTCATACATAAAATCTGAGAAATTAAATGTCATACTAAACAATTATACTGAGCTACTGAAAAAATGATTAAATTCTAGTATAGACCCTTCACTGGACAATAAAAAAATAACACCAAACTGCACCAACAATATACTCCTTATACTGGATTGCCCAGCCATAATAGCTGTACTTTTTTTCAATAAGGCAAAAAAATACATTTTGACAATTGATAATGAATAATAATTATAACAGCATCTAACCAAAAAATGTTTGATACAATTCGGTGATGTATTAAGCTATAATCCTTTTTATTTTCATAATTTTTTTTAAATCCATTTGAAATATATAAATTACAAAGTGAAGTATGCATATAAAATATTTTTTTACACACAACCATGTAACAATAAAGTTTTTACTTTTGGGGAAATGGGGGAAAGATCAGGGATGTAGCAACCACCATATCACTGATACAAGACCTCCAAACTACAAGAGCCCCAACATATGCAAGTAAAAATTTGTAAAATATTAAGGGTATCCCAAAAAATGCCCCCCCCATGAAATTTTTTACAAAGGGTCCACTTAAGACTAGCTATGCCAGTGGGGAGGGGATGCAGTAAATGATTTTTTTTTTATACTATTAAAAGATAAATCATTAAATAGTTAAAATCAAAAGAAAAAGTATGTCACAAATTTTAAGATAAAAATGGGTAAAAATAAAATAAAATAAAATTATCCTTTATAAAGAATTTTCAGTACTTTCATATGAGCATTACTGCAGCCAAATTGATATCACACAAATCATGTCCTTTTCCACCAAAATCAGAGACTGATTCTTTTTTTTTTCTTTTTCATGTAAAATATGTTAGAATCTTTGTTCTTTTGACATCATGGCGTGATTCATGTGGTGCCAATTTTGCTGCTGTGACGCTAATATGTAAGTACCATCTTCTCCTATTTAAATAAATAGGAAGCAACAGAATCCAAAATATTCTTTCATTAAAAATTAATTATATAGATTGAGAAAAAAATATAACTGTATTAAGTTTGAGTATAAGTAAATAATGTAACACACAGTATATCAAACAGGCTTTGAAATTCTTAATGACTTAAAATACCTTCAAAACAAAGAAAAAATATCTCTAGTTAAATTATAAATGTTTCATGTATCCTTAAACATATTCTTAATTTGATTTACTTAGAAAAAAATCACTTAATGTATTATATTTTTAAAAAAGAAAAATTGTGTTCATTTAAAAAGCACTGTTGCACAAAAATTGCTTCCATTTAAAATGTTTAACAGAAAAAATATTTTTATTAATAGAAATTACAAATAGGTTCTTTATGCAATATTTCTTAAAAATGGGCTTTAAAGAGCAGTAATGTTTGAAGGTTCTTGTTAGCTCAATAATGGTCAAAAATTGATAAAATATTTCTTCACCTATTTAAAATTTGCACTATTTCACTTAGTGAAATCTCATTTTTTTCACACTAAAATTTATTTTAAAAAATATAATCCAATATTTTAATTTTTGTAAAATACACAAGAATTCAGATAAAATTTAATAGTTTTATGTTTTAACAGTGAACATAAATAATTCTCTAATTTTCATGTGATAAACATTTTGCAAATACGCTTATAACTATTTTACAAAGAATCATTTACGTTCATTTATTATAAATTATTTTGCACTCTTGGAGAAATTATCTACAAGATCTTACTTTAAAACAATCGCAAATCATTTAAAAATAAAATATACATATGTATGTAAAGTTTTACATTATACAATATGGGATCCAGATTGCGATATGTGCCTTATAACGACAAGCATATCTACTCTGCAACTGCTCAAATATATATTTACTACATAAATATTTATATAACAAGAACCGTTTACCGCAACAAAAAAAAAAGATACGCATGTAACTACGTAAAATACTTTAGAAAAAAAACTGAAAATTAATAAAAGAAAATTTGATTTTTTAAAGAGGTTTGTTTTCTTTTCAAAATAGATACGCCATTAGATAATTTAAGCATCTCAATTCTACAAATTTGAAAAAACGGAGGGGAAAAATCTACCCATATGAAATAGATATTGATCATATAATCAGATGCATCATTGTCTGAATTTTAAAAACTTTTTGTTTTGATATAAGCATGAAATAAATGAATTCATTTAAAAAAAATCAATATGCTTCATACAGATTGTAAACATATGTAGGTGAAAGTTCACCTTTAATATTGATTATATTGCATAATATATGTTATTTAATAAATACTTTAATTTTTGAAAATTTAAATCTGTTTCTCAAATGATTATTACCTGCACATTCCTAAGTGAGGCGCATTTTACAATCGAAACCATCGACTCAAACTGGTTCAGTTAAATGTTTGTATGCATTTGCAATACAGAGAGACAGACAGACTGAAGTCCGATAAATCTCTTCTTCGGTGTGTATACTGCAGTATGTAGCCCATTATGGAGATGGCTTGTGATACGCGATTAACATCAAAAAGGAAATGATTGAATTATTATTCTTTTGTTAGAGAGATTTGGAACAGAAAAAAGAATACTTAACCAAAAAATACATATATTAAAATTATTCAATCTGAAATAATTATTGTCATTTCTAAATTAGTCATAATAATACGTAGTGTTCCCCTAAGAAGACTTGTGGGTATATTATTAACTTTTGTCAATTAGAGCATAGATTTTAATTTTTAACTGACCTAGGTCTTCAGCTGAATATTTCTTTGTTTTATGGACTTTTTATTAGTTACACAAGAATGATAGGCATATTTAAATTGGTTTTATGACCTTTCATGCGCAGTGTTGGATTAAACGACATGAAGACCCCTAGGCAGTCGAAATCTTGGGGCCCTGTTGCCTGATTTTGGAGCACTAACAGAAAACAGAGCATGCTCTTGTGGGCCCCTAAAAAACGCGGGGCCCATAGGCAATTGCCTAGTCCGCCTAATGAGTAATCCGACTCTATTCATGCGATTTAGTAGGTTTCAACTTTAAAACTGGATAATTTCTGATTTTTTTTATATATATATCTAGAACAGGGGTGGCCAACCCGCGGCACGCATGCCACAGTGTGTCACGGCGGAGTTATAGCAGTGGCACGCGAAAACTTACTGAAAATCTTGAAAATACAATTAAAAAAGCATTTTTTTTAACAATTTTATTAAAATTCGGTTGTTTCAGACAAAAAAAAAACCTCAGCATTTATTTTAAACACAATTACAATAGAAAATTTCATGTAAAGAATACTCCTTTCTTGTGTGCGCTGGCTTCCCAAAGGAAGTGTACTCGCGAGATTTTGGAATTTGAGGGAACGTGTTTTAAAACATCTGGAAGAAAACAATAATTTAGAAAACAATAATTTACTCAAAAATTTAATATTCATTTTGCAGGATTCATTTAGTGCTGGTTGGGGGATTTTCCAAATGATAAAAAAATGCTGATCTCTTCATAAATCCTTTTTCAATTACTCTACAAGTCGTTAATTGTTATTCACCGAAGTCCAAATCAAAATTAATAACCTTCAATACCATACTAGACTTGAAAGCAAATATAAGGAATATATTTCAAGTGATACAAATAATATTGAATGCTGGAAATTTGAACCGAAAGGAAATTTTCTAAATTTACACGATTTGGCTGTCAATGTTACACGATCAACATGTTTCTGAATGAATGCTTTCTATTACGAATATAATATGTATAAAATGATAATATCGCCCAAAATTAACTGATGTACACTTAAAACATCCTAATTTTGTAAGCAACTTTAAAAACTAATCCAAATATAGTTGACTTGGTAAAAAAGCTGTAAATTCAAAATCCGCCTAAAACGAGCATTGATCGTTTAATAATAAACTCGAATTAAATGTTTAAAGTTACTTATTTTTATTGCATACTTAAAAAAGTTAATAAAAAAATTAAGTAAAAATTTTACTAACAATAAAACCCAAGTATTTGTTATATTATTTTTAAATGTTTACAACTTAGACTTGCATAAAAATATATGCTCTTTGCGTAAAAATCCCATAAGCCAATAAGTAACATTTTTTCGCCCTTTTGTTTGTTGGAAAAGTTGGAAGTGGCATGCATAGTGATTTAATATTAGATAGTGGCACACTCTTACCAAAAAGGTTAGCCACCTCTGATCTGGAATCAGTTTAAAAGCGGGGATACCACGAATTACTAATTTTGCCTCTTTTCTTCCAGAAGTTCATATTATGAACTCCTAAATTACTATTATCTACCTGCTGTCTAATAATATGAGATACCTGAACACACCAAAGGAAAATTTTTTAATTTAATCTTTTTTTTGTCATCAGTTGACATGGTTTCATTTGGATTTATTAACTTCACTGATAATTAATGGAATAATTTTAATGTTATAGACCAGAGGTTCCCTAAATTTTTTGTCTCATAGACCCCTTGCCATGTTTTTAGGTTTTGGGAAGACCCCTACTTACCTAATAATGAATTTTTGCAAATTTATCGACATCAATGTCCTTTTGACAGTTGGTATAGAGCTATGCTTACTTTAAAATATTTAAACTTCTAACTTTAGGGAAGTATATTGTTTTAAACCTAAAGCAGACATGTTAATTAATTAAATTAAAATTTTATTAACACTTAAAATAACTGTTACATAAAGTAACTGAGCAACCTGGTGCTTCATTCATTCTAGTGCTCCGAAAATTGTTGATATCCGTTTCTATATAAAGTTTACTTTAATGTCTTCTTAGTGCCTATTTCGATCAGTTCCTCTTGTAATATGACATTTGTTTTCCTTTCAATGTGACCATATTAATTAATTGCCTACTCTGCAGTATTACTATATATATAATCAAAACATTCTCAAACCTAGTTTCAAAATCTGAATAAAGGGCATCGGAATGTTGAACGTAGGTTAAAACATCTTTTTTTTCCTGGCAGATTGTGTGTCATAAATTGAGAAACTAGGAAAATTCACGATGTCTAGTATAATACTCCTTAGCTTAATTATGGCAAGAACCGCCGAAATGAGGGTCCCTAACTGCAAATTAACTTCATTAAATTTAGTAAATAAATCTGTTAAACAGGTAAATCTGGTTTCCACGATTAAATTTTCTTTTAAAATTAAAGTTATGATGTGGTTTAATGAGAGTCCCTATGTAGAACCCCATTTGCAACTCATGGACCCCAAAATTATTTTTTCACTAACGTAGCTCTCATAGACCCCTGGGGTCTATATAGACCACTTTGGGAATCACTGTTATAGACAGTGATGTTATGGTGAATGCAAGCCCCCCCCTGCAATGTCCGGTTTTGAGCCCCAAGCCATACTTGGCGTTAGTCAAGCTGTAGGACCCCTAGAATCCTGACCCTCCTCCCCCTCTCCCGATGTGGGAGTTGTGAATTGTGCCTTATACCACTGGTCGGAGAAGGGTTAATAAGCTAGTTGGGGGAGAGTTATCTTTGGGGTCTAGGCTGGTTACTACATTCTTCCATCTTGAATAGATGGAATTAATGAGAGAAGGGAATGCAAGTAGCAGCTTTAATATTTTTTTATTTATAACTTTAGCTTTTTTAATATTTTTTAAAAATTTTTACTTTAACGAAATTATTAGATTTTGGAGGAGGCGACGTTTGGTGGTTTGATTAAAATTTTTTGGTTAATTAAGAGGTGAAGTTTAAGGTTGAACAAACGAATTTCATAAGGATTTTTTTTTCTCCTTAAAAAAAGTATCTGACAGAAATAAGATTTCCTTCCATCCCCCGGACAGAAATAAGTAACAGAAAAACGATCAACAAATATAAACAAACTTTAAGAGTGACAGTGATAAATACTTTTCCTGTTCCATATTTCCCATAATCAATTTAATCAATCAGAATAAATGGGGATTTCGAAATAGGGTACAGCCACGTAGTCTTCTTACAAGTGTTGTTAACTCACAAGTAATCCTCAAATTTCTACAAAGTTTCCGAAGCCATTATTTACTCGTTTGCTAAAAGGTATTTTAAAGTTTGAGGATTTAGATTTTTATTTTTATTTATGAATTTATATCGTACGATTTTTAAAATTAAATATATTCTCGGACTTTTTTTCCCATGAAGGATTTTAAAAATTGATAGTTTATCTGAAAAAAGTATCATGATAGTCTCTTGGAACAGCTTGTTAGTAGGCTTGAGTGAGTGATGTTGTTTTAACCTCGTATTATAAAGCAACACGAGGGCTATTGGTGGAATGCCCAAAGGAACCAAGTTCACCCGAAGAGGGTTTAGAGCTACAAGCCAATCCCTCGGGAAACAACAACCCCCATATCCAGTCTTTATTGAAAAAATCAAAGTTAACATCTTAAACAGCAGGATACAACAAAATAACAAAATACAAATTTGAAGGTAACTACACGAAAAACATACGTGTACGTGAACAAAATACAAATATACAAAGCAAATATAATAATTAAAAAATAAAACAAAAGGGGTAAAGAGATGGAGGAAAGAATAAACATATTCCAACTTTCTTAAAAATACATAAAAAATAATAAAATTATCTAAAAACAAATGCACCATAAAGACCAAAGAAAAAAAAGATGGAAACAAATAATAATAATAATATTAAAAAAATTAAATGTTTCTTCGGAATCATGTTTTCAGTTGACGCCACCATTTCCAGATGATATCCCCCCCCCTAATTGGCCCTTCAGTTTAAAGAAACAGAGATAACGAATTCATTCTAGCTTCCGGACACCTATCGCTAAGTGAAGTAGCTTGGCGATCGATTTTGAATGCCAAAAGTAATTGACATCGCCAAGGCCCCTATGCTACACTTTAACCGTAATGTAAATATAACAAAACGCATAAAAGTATGCCTTTATTGAATAAAGATCAAATGTGAAAATAAGTGGTGAAACAGAAAAATTCAAGAACATATATTAACAGAATATATCAAAATAAAAAAAAAACATATTCATAAAGTTAAGAATGTAATTCAACAATAAAAATTAAAACACAAAGATACACAAATAATATACAAAAATTAAGGGGGGGTAGGGAGAATTAAGCATAATAAACAGCTCAACAAATAAACATGAAATGAAGTTAAACAAGTAATTCAAGTAATTAAGTAATTTCAATATACTGTTAAATAAATAAAATATTTGATCATATAAGTAGCATAACAAGGTGCGAAAGAATAGAAGTCAAAAAGTAAGTGAAAGAGATTAACGTCCGTTATCGGTGCGATTCATTGCACGTTTTTTTAAATTGAAATAATACTGGGTAGTTTTTATCACGACATCCGTGATATTCTGAAAAACCTGATCTAAATATGACATTCTGAGTTGTGCAGTTTATGCTGCGAGGATCGCAAGACGTTCGATCATTGTCATCCGTAGAGCTGCATCTGAAGCAAGCTTGAGTATATATATATATATATATTTTTTTTAACATTTATAAACCCCGTGCACCACCGAACGTATAACACGGGGGTAAACAACACAGACAGAAGAGAAAGGATTACAACACAAACATCCATGCCTTCTCCGGGATTCGAACCCAGTCCCTGCGGCAAAGCTTGAGTATTTGAGCAATGATTCCTTGTGTGGCCCAAGGTACCACAAGTAGAACATTGCATGACAGATATAAATGTTTCGATTTCAACTCCCTCAAAATTAAGATACAAGTAGCCGTGATCTTTGATAACGGGATACAGATCAGGAATTACGGATATGACCCAATTTTTGGAAGATTTCAATTTCATAGAGATATTGACCTCAAAACCCCCATCCTTGAATGCATCATTTTTTTCAACAGTAATGCTTTGGTAATGGAGTCTTTGTGTTGAATGATGAATTCATAATATAAACTGTGGTTTACGTCGAGTTGGCTTTGATTTTGAGAAACTTGCAAAATCAGCATTTTTTTGGAGAGTTCTTGGCTTAGTTTTACATCCTCGTTGGTGGTCAAACAGATTGCAATTTCATCATTATTGATATTTTTAATTCGGGTTTTTCTAAGGCTGGGATCGGCAACCTTTTAGCTATGGCGTGCCAAATCAATCTACCAATGTGATTCAGCGTGCTTAGCAGTATAGGCTGTTTTTGAAATAATTCGATTCCAAAGGTAATGCATGCAGAGTTAGAGAATAGAGGTCAGTAATACAGATTTACTGTTTTATTGCATATTAATTTTGCATCATTTCAAAATATTTAATACCATGAAAATAACTAGCATAAAATATAACTATTTCTTCAACAACAATAAAATGTGTACATATAATGCATTTTTAAATATATTTATTAAAAGAAAAGAAATAGACAACATAAAATATATAAGTATTTCCCTTCATAATAGTTAAATAAAAATTTTAATGCGAATTTGTGCTTGCATCGTTCTACTTTCATATCGCAAAATCAGGGGTATAATTTGTGACCTTCAATTCGACAAGATTCTGAGCATTCGGTGGTTCGAATACGGACTCGAAATATTTTTTATATTTTATATTTTTTACTTAGATATGTAGAACAAAAAGCGGAAAGCAGAGTGTGTACATGCACAGTTTTCTCTCGTCAAACAATTAATCTCTCCAACAATGGCATTCAGTAATTTACAAAATAGCTATTTATTTATCTTTAGAGTTATCTTTCAGATTCTTACGTGTGTAATTCCGTAAATATCCATAATTCAGAAAATGTTTGTCAAATAATGTCCATTACAAATTTATCAATTTCCATCCACTTAAAAATTGTCAAATTTGTAGAGTAGCGCATTGTACCACGTGGCCCATGTGGCACACGTGCCATAGGTTGCCGACCCTGTTCTAAAGGGTAAATTTTTCCTCTGCAGAAAGGAAAAAATTTCGTAGAGGGTGGTGGAATAATCGTCATTAGGTTCCACAGAGGTCTGACCAGGAGGACCTATTCATTCGGGGGACGAGGAATTGTGAAAGAGGAAACAGTTGCCGGTAAAGAAGCAACCAGTACGTAGCTTGGCTTGGCGATGATGGCTGGAAGGGAGACGAGAGTATTGTTGTTATGCTCCACGGAGGGTTTAATATCTTTTATACATGAGGCGGTTGATTCTATGTGGGAAGCCAGGTGGGAAGTGACTAGGGTTTGCAATCCCGTGGTATAATTTCAATCCCGAGATTTCGGGACTACATTATCCAAATCCCCGAAACCCGGGATTTGGACTGAAAAATTTATGAAAAATACATAGACATTAGCATGGTTTAAATTACATAATAAAACTGAAAACATAGTTTAAAAAATTGGTTTGTTGTTACTTCTAATGCCACCTGTCTGACGGTGTCAGATTGAGGCCCACGAAATTTATTGTGGCAAGGGGCTAGATGTACGCCTGTCGTCAGCTTTTTTAGCTTTGAGCACCGTGCAGGTGACAGTCTGATTTGGCTCGGTTCATACACGATAGATGACGACAGCGGCTACGACCGCCCACAAGACTTTCAGACCCGATGATTTAACGAGCACGTACTCCGTGTGTACTCGGAGGGTATTTGGCGACATCGGACATCGAACCCAGGCCTTCCGGTCTGGTGTCCGGTGCTCTAACCACTGGGCTACCCAAGGCCCTTTAAAATTGGTTTAAAATTATTTATTGAAACAAATTAAAACAAAGCTTAATTCATTATAAAAAACAAATAAAATAATTTTCTTAATGAAAAAATCTTTTTTATGTACCATGTTTTTATAACCATTTTCATGCATTGCCATCCACTTCTGAGCTATAGTCCGAATGTCAAGTCTCTAACACATCAGGAAGTTAGTATAAAATCAATTACAAAATTCCACCCGGACAGACATACAAGAAAACGAGTTAATAAAGACATGGTAAGACCTGGGGGCTTCTCTTTGATCCCAGAGCCACAAAAGTGAATACGTAGACGCAACTCGACCCGTGCTATCGACAGGTGGTTTTTGTTCGAAATCGGGGTTTGTCCCTTCGAGAACCCGAGTTCAAGACTAGAACTTTTTTTTTTTTTTTTACATTTTCATGCATTATCATTCACCTCTGAGCTATGGTTCAAAATTTCAAGTCACTAGCTCATCGTGAAGTTAGTTTAAAGTCAATTACAAAATTCCACCCGGACAGACATTCAAGCCTCTTCAGGGGCCCGGGTTCGAGACTAGAACTTCCTTTAATTACATTTTCGTACATTGTCACCAGTTTCTGAACTGTGGTCCAAATTTCAAGTCTCTAGCTCATTGGGAAGTTAGTTTAAAATCAATTGCAAAATTCCACCCGGACAGACATAAAAGAAAGCGAGTTAATAAAAAAACATGGTAACCTTGAGGCCCCTCTCTGACCCCAAAGCCACAAAATTGTATACGTAGACGCAACTCGACCTGCGCTATCAACAGGTGGTCTTTGTTTGTGTAAATTCGTGTAAGTTTTGGAGTTACGGGGCCCTTTATCGAAATCGGGGTCCACCTCTTCGGGGGCCCGAGTTCGAGATTAGAACTTCGTTTTTCACTATTTCATGCATTGTCATTGATTTCTGAGCTATGATCCAAATTCCAAGTCTCTAGCTTATTGGAAAGTTAGTTTAAAATCAATTTCAAAATTCCACCCGGACAAACAAGAAAGCGAATTAATAAAAACATGGTAAAATAGTACATAGTGAATTCATTAAATAAATTAAAAGTAAAAAAGCTTCTTAAAAAATAAGCTTGTATCTAAGTGCGCTTTAAAAAGAATAAAAAAACTTTTCCTTTAAAGAAAAGAAAGAAAAACGATAGAAATTTGTAAAAAAATTGCATACGTTATAGAAATTAGGATTTTAATAATACACTTCAAGTTAATCAAATGTTAAAAGTTTTTATTATTAAAAGCTTTTATTTAACTTACAACTGTATGTATGTATATGTATGTATGTATGTATGTATGTATGTAATGTATGTAATTGTATGTAATTGTTCGAGTGGAATCTTGCAACTCAATTTTGAAGCTGATATCTTCCTCCCATTGAGCTGAAATTTTGTATACACGTTTAGTTTGGATGACAATGCATGTTTTGACCATTTATATTCCGATATTGCAATTAATTAAAAAGATATTAATTAAAAACGTTAAACTAGTTTTGGGCGCCAACTTGGATATATCTGCATTGTTGTAATAATTTTATTGTTACAACAATGACAAAAGTTGGCGTCGAAAATCGGTTTTCAGCCAAACTGGAATTTCATAACGTTGCGCTATTGACTGTATTTATTAACTTTGTCTAAAAAATAATTTCATTTCTACAACGTAAAAATAATCTAATTTCTACTACGTATGCAATTTTTTTACAAATTTCTATCTATTCTCTTGGATTTAAATTCAAAATAAAAATTTTTTTCAAGTAGATTGGTACATTGTATACCTTTCTCAAAGCTGTCAAGTTAAACTGAGATCGAGTATTGTGGAAATTCTTAAAAAATTTATCTAACTTTAATCTATGAAACTCAGACAAAAAATAATTACAGAATCGGAAAGATCATTTTTTTAATGTATCTTACCCATCAAAAAGGAATCCGCTAGGAAAACAATAAGAGAAAAATATTATCTAGAAATGCAATATATTTTCAATTAAAAAAAATAATTTTACAATAAAATGAAGTAATTTTTTAAAGAAATTTTCTAATTTTAAGCCTACGAGTAATTTAAATATACCTCATTTTATCACCAGTAATCTAAACACACACTACGACATGTGTCCTTAAATTTAATTACAAATAGAATCTGTTAATTTTATTTGAATTTATTGATTTTTTCAAAATCAAGTTTCTAAAGATGATCTGAGCAATTAAAAAAAATAGATTCTTACGTAGAAGATATTCAATGTCCAGCAAAAAATTATCATTATTTGATAAAACTTTCTTTTTTGATTACAAAATGCGTTTTTAGTCTTAAGCATTTTATTGATTATTACAAATATTTAAATGCCTTTTGAAGTTTTTAATAAACAATTAAAATTTTCTTCTAATATGTTAGAGAAATACATCCCTTATCTTCAAAATATTTCAAATAAATAATATATTCTTTAAGTTTTTCAAAAATAGTCAAAATTTTAATTAAACATTTAATAACTTTGTCATTTATGAAGATAATCTCACTAAACCTTTTTTTTTTTCGTGTGTAGAACAATGTTAGCCAAAATCTGCATGAAGATTGAAAAAATTGCTTAAAAATTACGGATTTAAAAAAATTGTGTTTTTAGTCTAATACCCCATTTTGCGAGAATTAATTCAGCTAAACCAGGGATGGCGAACCAGCGTTCAATGAGTTGAACAGGCTGAGAAACCTGTCCAGCGATAACTAAAAAGTAAAAAATAAATTAAATGTAAAAAAACCTTTTTAGGAACAAGCTTTTATTTAAACGCGCTAAAAAGAATAAAATAAACTTTTCCTTTAAAACTTTTTTTACTATCAACTTATAACGTCATTACACAATTTATATGATATAAAAGCTTGTCGCGAGATTTACCTGTGTAGATAAACAAGTAAAATAAATGACCTGATTGATTTAAATATAAAAAAAAATTCAAACTAAGTAAATACGAGTACTTAAATATTGCGACAAGCTTTTATATCATATAAATTGTGTAATGACGTTATAAGTTGATAGTAAAAAAAGTTTTAAGGGAAAAGTTTATTTTATTCTTTTTAGCGCGTTTAAATAAAAGCTTGTTCCTAAAAAAGTTTTTTTACATTTAATTTATTATTATTATTATTAAAAGCTTTTATTTAACTTACAATGTATGTATGTATGTAATTTGTTCGGGTGGAATCTTGCAACTCAATTTTGAAGTTGATATCCCCATCCTATTGAGCTAAAATTTTGTATACACGTTTAGTTTGGGTGACAATGCATGTTTTGACCATTTATATTCCAATATTGCAATTCATTAAAAAGATATTAATTAAAAACATTAAACTAGTTTTGGGGGCCAATTTCGATATGTCAGCATTGTTTTAATAATGTTATTGTTACAACAATGACAAAAGTTGGCGTCGAAAATCGGTTTTCAGCCAAACAGGAATTTTATAACATTGCGCTAATGACTGTATTAATGAGCTTTGTCTAAAAATAATTACATTTCTACAACGTAAAAATAATCTAATTTCTGCAACGTATGCAATTTGTTTAGAAATTTCTATCTATTTTCTTCGATTTAAATTCAAAACAAAAAATAGTGGAGCTATTTTTCAAGTAGATTGGTACATTGTATACCTTTCTCAACGCTGCAAAGTTAAACTGAGAAATAAATTAAAATCCATGCGTTTTTATGAAAATAATGTCTGAATCGTTGCGCATGAATTTTTTTTTTGTTTAAATGAATCGACATTCCGTGCTAAAACAGTTCATGCTTTGCTTTTTTAGAATTGGTCATTTAAAAAATAAAATGCCGAAAACTTTTTTTTTTACGATTTTTTAAGAAATACTCAAAATTTTAATTAAATATTTAATAACTTCGTCATTTATGAAGAAAATCTCATGAAACTTTTTTTTCGTGTGTAAGACAATATTACCCAAAATCTGTACGAAGATTGAAAAAATTGCTTAAAAATTACGGATTTCAGAAAAAATTATGTTTTTCGTCTGGTACCCTTTTTGCGAGAATTCATTTAGCTAACTGTTCGAAAATAACCGGCAAAGACCTAGCAACAATGATGCATTCAATGAGATGAACAGACTGAGAAACCTGTCCAGTGGTAACTAAAAAGTGAAAAATAAATTAAAAGTAAAAAAGCTTTTTTAAAACAAGTTTTTATTTAAACGCGCTAAAAAGAATAAAATAAATTTTTCTTTAAAACTTTTTTTAGTATCAACTTTTCCGTCATTACACAATTTATATGATATAAAAGCTTGTCGCGAGATTTACCTCTGCAGATAAACAAGTAAATTAAATAACTTGATCTGATTGATTTTAATTTTTAAAAATTTCAAACTAAATAAATAAGAGTACTTTAATCTCGCGACGAGCTTTTATATCATATAAATTGTGTAATGACGGAAAAAGTTGATAGTAGAAAAAGTTTTAAAGAAAAATTTATTTTATTCTTTTTAGCGCGTTTAAATAAAAACTTGTTTTAAAAAAGCTTTTTTCTTTTAATTTATTATTTTTTTTAAACAAAGTTAATCAATACAATCAATAGCGCAACGCTATAAAATTCCAGTTTGGCTGAAAACCGATTTTCGATGCCAACTTTTGTCATTGTTGTAACCCAATAACATGATTACAACAATGCAGACATATCGAAGTTGACGCCAAAAATCAGTTTTAATTAATATATTTTTAATTAATTGGAATATCGGAATATAAACAGTCAAAACATGCATTGTTAACCAAACCAAACGTGTATACAAAATTTCAGCTCAATCGGTTCAAGATATCAGCTTCAAAATTGAGTTGCAAGATTCCACCCGAACAAACTACATACATACATACATTGCAAGTTAATTAAAAACTTGTAAAATACTGCAATTTGAATTGATTAAAAATTCAGCCATATGAAATAAAAATCGATATATGTTTGAGATTTTCCAAAATCTTCTTTTAAATTTAAAACAAGAATAAAAAGCCCCTATTTTATTTTCGTTGAAACTTTTTTTTTTATGTTTAATATATTTAGAATTGATAACTGCATGGGGTAAGACGCACATTTTAATAGGAAGTAGATTTTTCAAAATTAAAATTATAAAGTCTGAACTAAAAAACTTTTTCCGACAAACTTACATATAGTACCTGTAAACAGCAAGTAAAAATGATAGAATGGATTTAGATTTACATAAATTTAATCTAAAAATTTTTTCTACTTATACAACTTCCACATAGAAAAAATACTTTCCTTTCTTTAAAAATCCTATTAACATATATCACTAGAAATTAATCATAATAATACTAAAATTAACTAATAAAAATACTCAAAAAGCAGACTTTAATATTAAAAATAATAATAATAAATGCATTATATATTTCCCAGTCCAATAAAACTGTCTTTTAGCTTCTTCAAATAATGTCTTTTTGAAATATTTTTAACAACATTTAAATATTAATACATGCAATCGAATTTGAAAATACATATTTATAATTATAAAATATCACTAAATTTATCTCTCTGTAGATTAAAAAAGAAGAAAACACATTGAACAACTCACCTATAAATGAGTTAATTCACAAACTTATATATATTCAGAAAGGATTTTGAAAAAATACCGTTTCGATTATCCAAACAGCAATAACAACTTAAACAGCTTATGAGAACATACCTATAATAACACAATAATATTACTCTCTATACGCTTATTTTTGTCTTTGGAACATGGATCGCATGCGATTCTCCGTCTCATAACTGAATAGTGAATGTGGCCTGAAAAAGTAGAATAACATTGCTAGGGAGAAGGAGCCTCCTGATTGGCTGGTTGGGATGGTGGTGCCTCCTGATTAGCTGGTTGGGATGGTGGTGTCTTCTGATTGGATGGCAGGGGTGACGCAAGAGTCTAGTGGAAGTTCATGGATTTTTCTGGGTTGATGGTAGGATGGATAGGTGCACTGTGATTGGCGGGTGAAAATAAGTGAGATACCTCTCTATTGGCTGTACCGGAGTTAAGTTAAAATAGTAGAAAATTTAAAACGTTGCTTTAGGTACCCAAAATGGGTGCAGGAATGAAAGAAATTAGAGATTAAATGAAAAAAGATAAATAAATAAAATATTGAAAATTAGAGGGCATTCGCCAAAAAGGTGAATGGACAGTGAATTTAAATTATGGTGGATTACAGGAGTTTAGGAGAATTCTCCTATGTCTTCCCTGATTGTTCAAAGGAGTATAGTTTTCTAAATTGATAATGTTGGTATTATTGATATTGGGGAGATTAACGTAGAATTATTTTGAAAGATTCTGGATATGATTTTTGAAAGGGAGAATTTTGAGTGCTTTATAAATATTAGAATTCTTAGTGAACCTATTAGCATTAACAATAGCTCTAATAATAGAGTTTTGTGCTGCTTCTAGAATTTTAATATTAGTCTTTGCTGCATATCCCCACACAGGACAAGTGTAACTAATTATAGGCCGCAAAACAGCAGTGTAGAGAAGTACCTTATTAAAAATATGCATTTCCGAATTCCGGTTAACTTGGGGGTAAATAAATTTTAATGCGTTCCGGAATTTATCTCGCGAATGTAGAATGTGGTGTTTCCAAAAGTGAAATTGTTATCAAGTATGACACCTAAGCATTTGGTAGTTTGAGACCAGTGGAGTGGTCTGGAATAGAGTGTTGGTGGTGTGACTGGTTTGATCCTTTTGGTGAAACGAACTGCAACTGTTTTATCAACATTGATTTCAATTTTCCACTGATTGAAGTATGTTTCCAGAAGAGTTAAGCGTGAGTGTAATTGTTTTAGTGTTCTTATAAGTGACGAGAATTGCGGTACCATCGGCGTAGAGGTTAAGCATAGTTTGTGGGTGTGTTGGTATGTCATTTAAGTAGATATTGAAGAGAACGGGGCACAACAATGATCCTTGTGGTACTCCAATGTTGACTTTGTTGTTTGTTTACTTTCAGTAAATTAATAATTTTTTAAATATCCTTCTGTATTCGACTTTTCAATATGCTAGCGCCCCCTTCGTAGAGTTATCAAGCCCCCTGGGGGGGCACAGATTGAGAAACGCTGCGTTAATGAAGTCGTTAATTCTATTGATGATAACATGCTCGGTTATTTTGCTTAGTGTTGGTAATAGGGAGATTGATCTATATGGCTCAGCAAGATGGTTTAAAGTATTCTCTAGTTATCTCTTGATATATATAAGAGAGAGAGAGAGAGAAATCTAAAAAAAATCCTTTGTATTGACTTAAATTGATAATTCAAAAAAATGATTCATAATTGATGATTCTGGAAAGAAAAATCAAATTTTTTTTAAAACATCAGTCACAATTTTTTTTTATTACTGGAAAACAGCAATGAATGTTGAGCAGTGTCTCGTTTTGGAAATGAAAGCTCTCTATATAAATTTTGATGAGCAAAAAGAATTTTAAAATATAATTTAGACAAAAATTAAATCCCGGGATTAGTTATTTTAATCCCGGAATTTCGGAATTTGAAGAAACATCGGGATCCCGGGGCTGCAAACCCTAACTTAGAATTTCCCTAAATGAGGCGTAAATACATAAGGTCCATATTCAAAGAGACTGGTGCCAACATTTTAATTGTGTTTTATTCAACATTTATCTTACAGGAGGTACTACAGTATTTGTATATATTAATTTATATCTTAAAAAATGCATCATAATTCAAAATTAAAAACAAAATTACCTGTTGCTCTTTCATACGAGCTAAATGTAATAGTTTGATTTGTCCCAATTTCTTCGAAAACGAGTCTGTTGATGTGGATTGTCACAGACAAAAATATCTCAAAATTTGGATCAATATATAGGCTAGTACATACCATAAAATCCGGCGTAAAACGCGCACCGCCGTATAATGCACATCTATACTTCCAAGCTGCAATTTTGAATTTGTTGGTATATCCGCCGTATAATGCACATCTATACTTCCACGCTGCAATTTTGAATTTGTTGGTATATCCGCCGTATAATGCACATTTATACTTCCAAGCTGCAATTTTGAATTTGTTGGTATATCCGCCGTATAATGCACATCTATATTTCCAAGCTGAAATTTTGAATTTGTTGGTATATCCGCCGTATAATGCACATCTATATTTCCAAGCTGCAATTTTGAATTTGTTGGTATATCCGCCGTATAATGCACATCTATATTTCCAAGCTGCAATTTTGAATTTGTTGGTATATCCGCCGTATAACACGCACCCTCATTTTTTGGAAGAAAGCTGAAATGTGCGCGCGCAATGCTCCTATATTTTGAAGCCACTTATTCGAAGTATTATTCAAAGCTTTAGGAAAAATAGTATGCTTCTAGAACTATAACCTTTTAAATTTATAGGGAATGTCATTTCTTTTAAATAAACAATATTTCGATCTATGTAAAAGTCTAATATTTTTTTTCTTTTCTCGTATTTTTTTTTAGTTTTAAAATTGTCCTCTTTAAACCGGGTGTATAACGTGAAGTCGTAAATTTCAATCATAATTTTTGTGTTCAAAGCGCGTGTTATACGCCGGATTTTACGGTAATTGTTTTCTGCTAAGCTAATATAATAAAACTACTGTTACCCGCTGTGACGTTTGATTAAATAATATGGTAGCGTGTTTGAAATATAAATTATTTTAATTGTCACAGCTATTATTTACATTAATATACTAGTTTCACTATGGGATGATTTTAAAGTCCAAAATAATTTTGTGAGGGAGGGATCTTGTTGGTGTCCGTTCCAGGCAAAGTTTCCGCGCTGTTCTCCCTTCTCTGCGGTTCACCGACGTCTCCGCGTCCCCTTTCACCCCCCATCCGGTGGAGGCGAAATGTTTCCCTCGGGTCAAAGGTTGCAGGGCTCATTAAGACACGTCCGTCGCAGTATATTAGCGACTGCAGGTGGTTTTGCACGTGTGGTCATCATTCTTCTAAACTGACCCCGGCCGTGGAAGCAAGTCCCAGATGTCTCAAGGGGGGGGCGCATACGTTACAGCTTTTCCTCTCCTCTTTCAGACTTTTCGTAAAGAAAAGTTCAGGGTCGATGATGGTAACCGAGGTGACTGACCTTTGGAGTTGTCGGACACACAGGGAAAATATTCCTTTGAATAAGTGCTGTCATATTTCTGAGTTGTAATTAAATCTAATAAACTTACAATTAAATTCGAAATGCTTACCGCGAGTGAGTGTTCTTGCAAGGGAACTTACACAAATGCTAATCACGAAAGAATAATCATTACCAATATAAGAAGTATTCATATTATTAAAATTTTAAACACTCATACACAGTACTTATTAAAATCATAATAAAAAACATGTTGCTATAATATGCTTAAGGTACCATCTTACACATAAAACATTCTTCCCAATATCCTCATTAACGGGTAATACTAATGAATAATAAGACAGATCCATAATAAACCCAAGGTAGAACACATATTAAGCAATTCAATATTATTACATTCCATGTGTGGATCCTTTTAACATACATATCCATTCAAAATTAATTTCAGTATTAGTAAGAACATTATTTACCGACAATTACTAATCATTAGCAAATACACATGATTGACACCATTTATTAACTATTTACATTTAACAATATTCCACAACTAATAATCACGACAACCAAACATGACTATCAATTCCTAATCATCGATCGCTGATCTGCTGAGACTATCTGCATTTTTATGACTTTTACCCGATCGATGTACAATTCTAAAATTATATGGTTGCAATGCCAAGGCCCATCGCATTAATCTAGGGTTAGAACTAACGTTTTTATTTAACCATACTAAAGGGTTGTGGTCGGTCATAACTAAAAATGAATT